>PITA01007002.1:0-42674 GCA_004023965.1 Spilogale gracilis | reverse complement strand
GGAATGTCCATTTTCACCATTTTCAAAATGGATAGGGCTGGGCGAGAGCTGGCGTGACACTTGTGGGGTTTTCTGAGCTGCTTTCCATCATGTGCTTGGTGAAATGTGGCTGAGCATATGGATGGCTGGTGATTCATCTCTCTGTATGATTTCCTGGGGAAAGCTGAGATGCGTTCAGAATGCACAGCTCCCCCCACTGTACCCTATTGAAACTTTTGCCTTCATGCAATAAGAATTTGCTGTTTCAGACTTTCAGAGTATAATCCCAGAAGTGTTTTCTAAATGAATGTCTTCCTCATTTGTTGTCTTTTTGTGGCCCTGTCTCCTTTTTAAAGTTTCACTTATAATGGTTCTGCCCTTTCCTGGTAGTTGGAGAGGAATATTTTAGCTTATATATTCGGTGGTGCTGTCACAGGTCAGAGGGCATTACCCCACGAGTCTGTAAGAGTGTTGGTGTCCCTGAGTGGAGTGGCATTGTAAAGTCAGGAAGAGTATTTTAACAAATAGTTGGCAGTAAGTAACTTAGTGATGGTGGAAGGTAAATATTTAGGCAATAGAAGCTGTTGATTGCAAGAACTAATTTTGACCCTGGAGGCCAGGGTCAAGTGTATGTACTAACAGCCTTTGATTTATCAGCATATTCAAAACTTGAGCTTAATTTACAAAATGCTAAGTGGTTGTATTTGTTCTTCCCTTGGAGAATACATCTTTCACGTTTGATTTCAAAGCCTTAGTGCTATGACTGGAAGAAACTTCAGATATGGATGATTTTCATAGCAGTGTTAATGTAGAAAATCTGAAAATTTTTAGTCTGCTATATTTAAACATCTGACATCCATATAATGAAAAATGGTAAACCATTGGGAATCATTTTGTTTAGCTTCTTTAATTTTAAACTATTAAAATGCCTAATTTCAGAAAAAGGAGATTATTTTACCCAAATGAAAAGTGATCAGCATATAAACAGTATATATGCTACAGGTCTGTTACTTTAAGCCTATCTAGAATATTAGGTTGAGCCGTTTGAAGTTGCTGTTTTTGTCAAATGATGTCAGCATGGTTTGATAGTAGCAATTTCAGATAAGAGAAAACCCACACATACACACCACACACACGTGTACATTCCACATGCATACACATTTAATATGCACACACAACTTGCCAAAAGTTCTAGATGGTGATCACAGGCAATTTAAAACTTTTTTATTTTTATTTTTTGTTAATTTATGCTTTCTAGAATGAATGTGCACTACTTTTTCAATGAGAGATGGAGAAAGCAAAGTTTTCCAGATGCTCCAGAGACAGAACCTTCCATTGTGGGAGGGGTTGGGCTTTGGGCTTTATCTACATCGTCAGTAGAAGATTGGAGGATTTTTGGTCTCTGGTCTCTGGAGTTCTTTAGACATTAGCAGATTTGATGAAAATATCTACCCTCCTCTTCTCTCCCCCAAGTAGATTCCACCAGCTAATCTGTGAGATCTCTTTTTGTGTAGAAGCCTTTGACCATTCAATAGGTGCTCAATAAATATTTGTGAATGACTGAATGAGTGAATACATGAAGAGGAGCATGGTTAAATAATCATTGTTTAATACATTTTGTAATTTTGCTGATTTCCTCTCGATTACTAACTGACCTGATATTTCCAAAGAATAGGGTCTGTCTAGATTGTAAACACAGCGCTGAGAGGAAAGTACAGTCAGTTGAAACTGACAAAAATAAAAACCCTGGATCAGCTCTGCTGAGCTGCTCTAGACATACCCTCGCAGTTCTCCTGGATAGAATATAAAATATCTGGGTGAAAATCTTAGCTCATTATACATTTCTGGAAGATGTTAGAATTCCTGGCCTTTTAGCATGCAGATATCTCTAAAGCAGCTTGACCTCTAGAGCTGTTGTTTTACTCCTCTTCTTTCTCCTCTTCAGGATTGACTTTAGTGCCCAGTTTCCCTTTAAGTGGCTGTCCATGTCTACTTTGCAAAGAGAGGAGGATGGAAAAAATGGGCGAAAGAAGAAGAGGAGGGAAAGAAGGAGGGAGGGGCAGAAACAGAGCGACAAGGACATCGGGATTTTTAGTCATGTGGGATCATTCATTCTTCTTTTTAGCAAATGTTTATTAAGAAGCTCCCGAGAGGATATCGATCATTTACCAGCTGACACAATCAGTGCAGCATTATTTCCATCCTTTGATTACTTCTAAGTGACGCGTGCCAACTTAGATGGGTTCTGAGCCTCTGAGTAGAGCATGTCCTGAAATTAACTTGAATAACCTAATTTCTACCTTCCTGTAGATCTGTTCTTACACACTGTGCAAAGGGCAAAACAGAAGTGAAACAAGAAAGATTAACAAGGTCTTTGCCAGCTGTTAGAGGAGAAGTCATTGTTTGTCTGCATTTAAGGAGAAAAGGACACTATTTGGCAGCATGGGGTGCTTCAGAGTCGCTGGAGCTAATGATCATCCTGAGAATTGAGCTGTGAGGCGAGCTGCCCATTGACCGGCCCTGACTGCTCTCACTGACAGGTGCTAATGGGAGGGGGCAGGACACAGCTGCCTGAACAGGAATCCCATTATCCTTTGCTGGGTATTGATTCACCCTGTGGGATGTTTCCTTTCTGGCTGTGTTAATTTTCAGAGTGCACATTTGCCTCTTTCTCAGCACAGAGGAAAGGAGAGCGTCAGAGGTGCTTGGGGCAAACGTAATGGGCTCTGCCTTCCAGTCTGCAGAGGTTCTGTCTGTGGGGATGTAGGCTCCTCTAATTATAGTGCCTGCTAGGGGACAAGGTCTGGAAGAAGAGCTTTGCCACTAATATAATTGCCCTGAGGTGCATAGCAAATTAATCTAATGACATGAGGTGCATTTTGAAAGTTTTTTTTTTTTTTTTTCGCCATCTGTAAACAGTAGTTCTCATTTTAAACCTGATATTTTTGCACAGAAAGTCTAGGAAGTGATCCAGCAATTGGAGTCTTGGCCATCGACAGTCATCTGAACATTTTCACTGTCTTCTTTGTTTACACTTAGGCCTTCTAACAGTCTTTAGGGATAATTTAGAGGTGATCTTTGCCTTGGCCGAGCTCTGTGATTTGGTGGTTTGTGCTGAAGGGCAATAGGTGGGTGAGGTGGGTTTATTGTAATTAAAATAACTGAATATAATGTTTAAAGACACCTTATTATGCAGGAAAATCATAGCAGATTGTAGGTTGAAGAATTACATATGACAGACACAATGCTGAGTACCCAAGGGGCGCTTCAGTCACCTCCCTGGATATGCTAGGCCTCAGCTGGCTCATGTCCTTTGGAGAACATCCACCTGTTAAAGAAATCTTCCTGACATTGAGCAAAAGTCTGCATTCCTGTCAGTTGTGTGCACGTGTGTGTGTGTGTGTGTGTGTGTGTGTGTGTGTTGTGTGTCATGACAGTGACATTTAGGTACACTTGCATACTTGGGCATCCAGTTTAGTTCAGAGGCAGCCCCGATTTCTGTCAGCTCCTGTGTGTGTGTTTTGTCATGGTGCAGGAGCTGCATGAGGCCTTACCTTGGAAGGGACCCTGCTTCCATGGCCATTGTGGAGTCCCAGCCTCTGCCTGCCCATTTCTCTGGGAGCCATGGTCTCTCAGCACTGTGTTCATGTCTCTGAATTGCTGAGGGGGCGTAGGCTTCCTCATTTCCTTTGCTTCTCCTCCCCTGGGATGGGTGAGGCAAGGCAAGGAGGAGGCTGTTCTAGCCCTACCAGCCATGAGTTCTGTTCCCTAGAAGTGGATTTCTACTTCCATTTGTAATGCTCTGTCTAATGAGAAAGATTCGTTCAGAGGTTTAAGACAAAGACAAAAGACAAGATCAGGATGAACAAAAATGGTTTTCATAATGATGGTGTGTTCCTTCCCCACAGCAAGTTCAGGACATTTCATATTCCTTACTTTGTGACTTTGTAGAAGAGCTCCACGGGAATCTGACCGTAGTATTATAGCTCATTTGATAAATTGGGGACCCAGGGCATGGAGCTTGTCTGTTCAAGAGCTGGAGAGGAATCTAGGCCTGGTTTTGGCAAAAAGATCTAGAACTTGGTTGAGACAAGAAGCTGTATCTTTCTTTTTTTTTATGCATTGTATTTTTCTGGGTATGCAAGTAATTATGTAGCTTTCGTAGAAAATTTAAAAATATAAAAAATGACAATCATCCATAATTCTATTCAGAAATAATAACTGTCATTATTATTTTGATAATTTCTGCCCATTTCTAATTATGTGATTTTGTATCCTTTTATCATTTGCTATCTTGCCAAAAACATTTCCCCATAGCACTAAAAACTCTTTATGGATACATTTACCGAAAGACAAAGTAATCTTCAGGGCAAGAAATTCATGGAGCCCATGAATTTCTGAAAAATTTTTTAAAAAGGATTAGAATCCTCAAGATTCAAGGAATATAACGTGTCCCAGGAAACGGGGAGGTAGTACATCCCCCTTGCCCCAAGCCTGGAGCACTGTGGATGAAGGGATGAGCTCTCCAAAGCAGGTAGAAAAAAGTGGTGGACACAGTTTGGGTGCCTTACTGACCTTTAGGAGAGTTCTACCTCCCTGTCTGACTTGATGAAATGGGAAGGGAGTTAGAAGTGATTGCGAAGCTTTAGAGTGGTCTCATCCCTGAGAGAAGAAGGTGATTGGTGGAGAAGGATAGAAGAAGGGCCTCCAGAGATTCTTGGAGAGCTGCAGAGAATAAAGCTGAAAGGTCCTCACATGGAAATAGTGACGTGTCAGTGTGCACAGAGGAGCCTTGTATCTCTGCAGGGGAGTGTTGTTGAGAAAGTGCTCAGACACAGGGGACTCAGATTCACACCTCCAGCTATGGGAGTGCAGTAGTATGCCCCTCTCCGGCATGATACCACAGATAGGTGATTTGTTATAAAATAGTTGTCAAAAGGCCTTCGACCTTTGCAGATTTACTCCCAAACACAAGTGGAGAGTTAGAACATGAAAGTAAATGGTACATAGATAAGACCCACCAGAAGAGATGATGCCACAGAGCCCTAACAATGCATACACAGGTAGTTCTGCACAGAGTCAAAGATTAAGGAAAAATATGGCCTTTCCAAGAGGATAACTCCAGGGAAGAATGTAGGGCCTCCCCGTAGAGATAGATCATAAAAGTAAGAAGATCAGAATCATTATGGAAACAAGGCTCTACAAGAAGCTGATATGGGTGAAGGCACATTCTGGGGACATGAAAAGTGAGTTTTAGAGAATGAGCAAATGAAACAAAAAGCAACAATTATAAAAGGTTATTGAAGAAATCATTGGTAGTAAAGACAGCTAGAGGATATCTCACATAAATAATTTTGCCTTGAAAAGAGAAAGAAAAAAATTAAGAAAAATTTTAAATGCTACTTTTAAATTTCTGATTTTATTTTACGTAGGCTCCAATATGGAGCCCATGAATTTCTGAAAATTTTTTTTAAAAAGGATTAGAATCCTCAAGATTCAAGGAATATAACATGTCCCAGGAAACAGTAATTCAGTAAAAAAGAAACTATTCTACCACACTTTATTAAAGTTAGTAGAATTCTGTGGTACATAAGGGAAAATCAGCTTCTTAAGCATTCAGGAACTCAGGGTATAGGGTCCTCAATAGTCCTTCTAGAAAAAAAAAATAGCCTGAGATAGTAAATTGGAGGATGGAAATGGGAGGGAGGATGAGAAGAGGAGTGGAAGGTTAGGAGGAGGGGGAGGTTGGGAGGGCAAGGGAGGATGGAAGGCGAGGGTAGGAAAGGGAAGAAGGATGGAGGGGGGAGGTTGGATGGGAGGATGGGAGAAGATGGAGGGAAACAGGTGAGAGGAGGGGTGCTGGGGAGGAGAGAGGATGGAAGGGAGCAGGGGAGGATGGGAAAGGAAGAGAGGGAGGAGGGGGAGAGGGAAAGAGAAGGGAGAGGGAGGGAGAAAGACATGGAAAAGACAGTAGTAGTATTGAATTCACTGAAAATGAGACACGAAGTTGAACAACTGTGGAGAACATGATTGGAAAATAGAATGTGTTATAAAATATTGTAATAGTAAACTAACAAAACATTGAATGTGAGTGGGGAGAGAAGATGGGGATATTTAAGGAATATATCCAAACAAAGATACATAGAAAGGATAACTTTAATAGAAGAGATGGTGATGTACCAAGGAAATGCAAATAAAAATAAAGCAGAGCTATAAAATTCATGTCTAGCCATTTTTAACTAAAAGCAAAAACTCTTAAACAGAGAGAAACACCATATCATGATGAAGCTTATAGTTCACAATGAAGATCTATCCTGAATGTTCATGCACCACATGTGAAAGAAGGCATTTTAAGGAAAGGAAATAAGGAGGAAGCAAAATGAAAACACAGTGGAATAAGTTGTTGTTCACCTTTCTTAGATCATGATATATCAAGTGAGAACAAGGAAACATGTAGAAAATCAGGTGGTAACCATAAGAGAAATACAGTGTGCATGTATTGATTGATCCAATGATAAGTCACAAGGAAAGTGAGGTTCTGAAAGTAGAAAGAGTTGAGGCATTATGTAAAAGCCAGAAGTGAGTCCCTGGTGCCGATACCGCAGGTGACCCCGACAGGATTCATTGGCCCTCTGCTTTATTAGCAGAACCCCAGGTGTGTCTGGGGGGGGGCAGTGTCCCCAGCTGCAAACACTCAGGCAGACTGCATTTTGGCGAGGACTGCTATGTGATGCATGTCTGACCAGGCAGGTGTAAGCCCAGGGTTCTGGAAAATCTTTCACTTTGTGATAGCGCTATCCCTTGTTTTCCAGTTTGTTTTCTTTCTGCTTCCTGCTTGGAAGGCAAATGTGACACCTGCAGGGAAGATGAAAAAACACAAGGAAAAAGGCAATACATATTTACTTTCATTTATCAGGACCCACAAAATGGAAGCCACCCCATGACCCCTGTTACAGAATTAAACCTGGTCAGCCTGCGCCTTATGGGGCCGCCTGGCTGCCAGGGGGACCTAGCGGACACCAGCCCCAGCTCTCCAGCTCAGCTTTGCTAGCTTATTTGGCCCCAGAAAATAGGACCTGTTAGTCTAAGGAAAGTCCTGACCTCCTTTCCAGCCATGCCTATTTCTGCATTGTGTCTCCTAATTCTCTCTAAAATTCACTCTTGCTCAAAATCCCTCGGGAGAACAATTCTCATCCATGCATTGTTTTTCTGGAATAAAGGACATCCAATTCCTTATGGACTTTAGTGTTGTCCCTTAACAGTACTAAGATGTCGGCTGCATCCTGGCACACTAGGGATCACTGTGCTAAAGAGGTGGGAGGGGCTGCCTCTATGGGGCCAGCATCTCACTGATCTCTCTTGAAGGCACTGAAGTTCTCTATTATTGCAATTAAATGGTCACCAATAGAATAATCTGATGGGAAACAAGTCCTCCTGTAATTCAGAAATGGGTAGAATAAAAACTAAACCCTGAAAGAGCAGAGTATTAAGAAATAATCATGAAAATACCATGTTTCAGACTTTTCTGATAAAATGGTGAGGTAGGTGCCCAGACTGACCCTCCTTTAAACATAGCTAAATATTCTAACTAATCCTATTAAAGAAAACATCTTTTTTAAAAAAGATTTATTTATTTGAGAGAGAGAGTGCATGTGTGCCCCCAGGAGGAGGGCAGCAGAAAGGGAGCAGCAGACTCCCTGCCGAGTTAGGAGTCTCCTGTGGAGCTTGACCTCAGGACCCTGAGATCATGACCTGTGCCAAAACCAAGAGTTAGATGCCTAGCCAACTGTACCACCCAGGTGCCCCTAAAGAAAACATCTTAAGTGCACTGATAAGCTGGCAGAAAAGTAAGCTAATTTTTAGGCTAGAAAAATGAGGGAGAAAAACAAAAAACCTTTGGTGAGTCAGATTCTTCAGGATAACTTTCCCCCACAGTATCTCTGAAGTTGGTGAATTTGCATTTTAGTTTAATAGTGTGGGGTACTAGAAACAGGAGACACAACATGGGTCCCCCAAGGTGAGCCATATAGTAGGAATGCCTTTTCTCATAAATCTGGGACCTAAAAGGACCATGCATTGAAATGTTAAGGATGAAACAAACATATACCCCTCTCCACATACTCACATACATCTTGGGCCTGAACAAGGGGAAAAGAGGGGTTCATGGGGTGAACGAGGTAGGATGAAAAAAACCAGTCCTCAGTTGGGTTTGTAGCCCAAATCCCTTCCCTCTGGGTGGTCCCAAAGAACTCAAAACAGATATTCAAATTGGAAGGATCTTTGAGTAATAATGTCCTGGGGCACCTAGTAGAGCAAGTGGAAATTCTTTGTGGAGGAATCTGCGTTTTTCCCAGCCCACAAAGGATTCCTACATGTAAAATTCCAAGAAGAGTGATCACATACCATCAAAAATATGAGAACAAAGAAAGACAGATGCCACCGAAGAAGGGAATTAGAAGAAATAGAACAGAACAGGGTCAATGTCTGTGTTTTTTTCTTTATTGCTGGAGGCTCATTAGGAATGTAGAGGTTTCAGACACTTTATGGAAACAGAAGTACAAGGTACTGTCGTAGAGAAGCAAATATTGTGTAAGTGCCTGTGGGATTAAATCGTCTCCACAACCAGTATATAGACCGGTCAGGAGGTTGTGGTCAGGAGCAGTAATGTATCAGCAGCAGGGGAAGGTTCCCCTGGAATGGAACATGTCCCTCCGAAACGGAGCCATGCTCGCTGAATGTTTTCCTTCCCCTTGCAAGGACAAAATACCCAGCTCATTTTGAATCCAAGTGTCCTTTGAGGGAATGTATGAACAAGAGAAACCCCAGTGCTTTGTTCCAAAGTGTGTGTCTTGCTTCTGGGTGCAATAACAAGGGGATGGTAGCTGAAACACTATCCCTTTTTGTATTGATTATATTATGGTTGAAGTTTTCCTGTCTGTAATATTATGAGGTAGATGAGGTAGTCCTTTAATATCTGTCCATCTCCAACACTCATGAATTTTGCAATTTCTCCATAATGTCTAATATAATTTCTTGAACATCGCAGACCCTTGAAAAGTGGTGCTGTGTTAATTCTTACAGGAGTCAGTAGACTGAGCAAATCCTATGGGAAGAAGCCATGACTGCCTAGGACAGGGTCCCAGGTCAGTTTCCAGCTGTGATATTTAAGAAGTGGTAAAGTTTAGGTTACCTAGACACCCAGCTTATATATTTCTGAGATTAGCGTGGTCCTAGGATATAAGGAGTTAACAATGTTCCTTTAAGTTTATAATTATAAAAATGAAAATAAGATGTGAGCAAGGGTAAGAGAAAAAACTTCAAAGTAAGTTTGGAAGACTAGGAAAAAACCTTGGAAAAAACTCAACAAGAAAAAAATTAAAATATAATTATTATTGAAATGCTATGAAAAGAGAATGAATACATTATGGTGCAAAAATCAATCTGAGAGGCAAGATTTTTCTTAGTTGAACTATAAGGGGGAAACAACTAGATTCCATTTTAATAAAAGTGTCTATCACCAAATCTCTGTTGGTCTTGCAAGATCTTAATGAAACCAATTCAGATATAAATCCTTAATTAGTGTGCCAAAAGTGAATTGTCATTCAGTGTGGTTTAGCAAAGTTGTCCATCAGGAGGGCCACAGCTTGAAGTAGGTGCTATACCAAGTAGAAAAAGCTTTGCAGGACCACCTGGGAACTTCTCAGAAGCTGGGACATCCAGCCTGTAAAAGCCCTCTTCTACTGTTTCGGGATGATTTAGTCGATGTCACACACTTGCATGTCACGTGACATTATTTTCACAACAAAACTGTGAGGTGTAGGTATCCTTATTTTATCCTTTTACACTTAAATACGAGGGTCAGGGAAATTAGCTGTTTAAACTATCCCATGAAGTGGTGAGGGCTAGAAATTAAAAGGAGGTCTTCTTGATTTGGAAATTCATTTTAAAAGTTTTTACAGGAGTATAGTGGAAAATGTGAATTTTAGGAAAATCAGGAACAATATAGTAATGACCTGCAACCGGTTTTACTTTCATGAAGCAGAGTTTTGTGTCCAGTCTATCAATTTTGTATTAACACTGTTTCCTCTGCCTTCCCACTTACCTCCACTTGCATAGGCCTCAACCTCTCAGACCTAGGAAATAGGTCCCTAAATTCCTCTCCCTCTCAAGACTCATTCATTATACTTTGGGTTGTCATTGGCTTAATGTTCTCTTAACATCTGCTTGCTAATGGCCTTCCCCTTCCTCAGCATTTCTTAGCGGCTCTCTGTTAAGTTTTCCTTTTATCCAAGATCCTTCCTAAATCTACTATAATGTGTGTTTCCAGTTTTAGAGTCCACAACTCTCCACCAATTTTAATCCATTAATGTATGTCACTTTTTAAGTGCTTTATAAATTAACTTGTTTAATCCTCATAGGAGCCCTATCCTATAGATGCATGTATATCCATTTTATGGATGAGAAGACTGAGACCAAGAATAAGTCTCTTGTCCAAGGTCGTTTAACATGCGTATATCAAAGCCAGGATATGAGCCCTAGAACTATTATAACCAAGCCCTTATTCCCAGGTATTATCCAACCTGCCTCCATGTGTATAAACTACACTCCATTTACACAAAATAGGATAATGCTGTGTGGCATTTGTACATCACTTTACCATTCACATATCTTCGTTTACTTTTTTCCCTATTTGATCTCTTTATGGTCCTTTAAGAGAAGCATTAGCTCCATATGCCCCCTCCCCAGGCAAGAAACTGAGGCTTAGGGCTGTGTTCTTGGGTATAGGTTAATGCTGCCAGGTCTCGGAGTTCAGAATATTAAACTTCCATCTAATGAAAACCTTCATCCTACTACCATTCAGATTTTAGGGAGCTCTCAGTCAGAGTATCAGATCTGGAAGGACCGGCTTGAAATGAAAGCCTGTGTGAAAACAGTGTGAAAGCATACATTCTTGAAATGTGAAAATCGATGCTAAATTGAGGAAATGTGGACTCGAAGGCCAAAGTGATAAGGCAAAAATGTCATTGCTCTTTGGTGACAAGGATAATATGCTGGACTAGTGAAGCAATGCATTCCTTCTGCTAAATTCAAAAGCTTAGTTTTTTGGAATCATTGTTAGAAAATAGAATGTGTGTGCATGTGTATGTGTCTGTGTTGGCAACAAAAGTAGTCAACGACTCTGAGGAAAGTGTCCTAGGCACTTCACTGGGAAATGAGGACTTCTGAGGAATGTGCTAACCACTCTGCCAGTAGACTTCCCTGCCAGCTCTTGTGGTCTGCAGACCCTGAACTTGAGCCGCAGCCTCCAGCTGGGTTTCTGACCTCCAGCCAGGCCACCCCCTCTCCCTGCAGACAGGCTGGCCCCTAGCCCAAACACTGGCATCTGTTTTGAAATCAAGAGACCTCCCTTCAGTTCTGTACATGTGATTCCTCCAATTCCAACCTGAAGTTTTACATCTGTCTTCCAGTCTCCGCCACCACAGGTGTAAATGTGGGACTGAATTTACCACTACCTAGGGTCTCTGTTTAATGTTCTCCATCTTTAAATTCAAATATTTTAGCTTTATAGTAAATCTCTGTGTATTTAATGGTGAAATTTAGATCTATTTAATAAAACTTGAAAATTGTACCTCCTTTCACCAAATTTGACTTTGTCTTTGTAATCAAGAGTGACAGACCTGTTTACTAGGCACCCTCATGTGCAAGACTTGGGCAACTATCCTGTAATTCTTGGACACAGGCAGACCACTGCTACTTAGCACTTCATAATAAGGGCAGAAAGTTGTAAACACAGCTAATAAGATGTGGCTAATTCTAGGAAGACTTGGGGAAGTGGCATGGAAAGGAGGCCTCCATTGTGTTTTTGTTCTATTTTGCAATGCCTTTGTCTGGTGTTGGTATTGTAGTGATGCTAGCCTCATAAAATGAGTCAGGATGTGCGGGTTTTTTTTTTGTTGTTGTTTGTTTTTGTTTTTGTTTTTGTTGCTTGGTAAGAATTTGCAGAATGGACATAGTTTTTTCCTTGCATGTTTGTTAGAATTCACCAATGAAGCTGTCTGAGCTGGGGTTTCGTTCGTGGGAAAGTTTTTCAGCTATAAATTTAATTTCATATATAATTTGAATATAGCCTTCAAGTGGAGAGCTTTATAAATATCAGTTTCATATATTCTGTTTCTTCTCATTTCAGTGTTGACAGTTTGTATCTTTCAAGAATTGTTTTCAATTTAATCTGCATTGTTGAATTTATTGTAATGAAGTTTTTACAATATTTCCTTACTTTCCATTTGTAGAAAGAAGTCTGTAGCGAGGTCTGCTCTTTCATCCCTGGTGTTGCTGTTCCATATGTTCTCTGTTTTCTGGTCATTCTGGCTAAAGGTTTGTCAGTTTTACTGATGTTTTCACAAACCAGTTTTTAGTTTCACTGATTTTTATTTGTTTTTTCACATTAACTGATTTCTGCTTTAAAAAATCATTTACTCTCATCATTTGAGTAAAGTTTGTTTTTTGTCTTCTAGTTTCTTGAGGTAGGAAATGAGATGATGTGTATGATTTAGTACTTTTTTCTTTTCTGATATAAGCATTTAATGTTATAAAGTTCTTTTAAGTATTGCTTTAGCTGAAAGCTGCAATCCTAAAATACTAACATGTTGGTTTTCAATTTTCATTCAGTTCAAAGTGTTTCCTCATTTCTCTGTAATTTCTTTTTTGACTCATGAATTATTTGTAAGTATGTAATGCCATTTCTGAGTATTTGGGGATCCTCCAGATATCTTTCTGGTATTTATTTCTAGTCTAATTCCACTGTGGTAGGGAAATTACTTTGTATGATTTTAGTTCTCTTAAAATTGTTGATACTTATTTTATGGCTAATCATCTGATCTATCTTTTGAATGTTTCATGTGTGCCTCAAGAACATATTAATGAATGGAGTGTCCTATGAAAATGCAGTAGGTCAGTTTGGTTGATGGTTTCGGTCTAGTCCTCTGTATCCTTAAGGATTTTTTTAAATTGCCTATCAATTACTGAAAGCTGTTGAACTTCCCAGTTGTGATTATAGATTTGCCCATTTCTCCTTCCAGTTTTATAAGCTTCTGTTTCATGCATATTGAAGCATTTTTATTATGTGTCTATACATTTAGGATTTTTGTAGTCTATTTACTGTGTATACCTGTACATCTCTGGTAATAATCCTTATTTTAAACTACTGCTTTGATATTGATGTAGCCATTCCATATTTCCTTTGATTATTGTTTGCCTTGGTGCTTTTAAAAATCATTTTATTCTTAATTTATCTTTGTTTTTATATTTAGATTATTATAGATAGAATAAGTTAAATCTTTTTTCCCCTTTTAATTCAAGTTAACAATCTCTGCCTTTAATTGGGGAATTTTGTCCATCTACACTTAATGTACTAATAGATACGTTTGAGATTAAATTCATTTTCTTGCTATTTGTTATGTATTTTACCATCTGTTCATATTGTTTGTTTGCTTGCTGCCTTTTGTGGATTCATTGAATTTTCTAATAGTTCTATTTTATCTTTATTATTGGATTAACAGTTGTTCTTCCCATTTTTTGTAACTGCTGCTACAGCTAATATTATACGATTTTAATTTATCATAGTCCATATTAAAATAATGTTTTATCACTTCAGTTTTAGTGTAAGGATCTTACTACAGTGTACTTCCAATACCACCTTATTTTCCTTGATGGCATTATTTTCGTACCTCTTACTTGTACATATGCCATAAATGACACAGTAAATTTTTATTCTTTTTATTATTATTACTTTAGATAGTCACTTATCTTTTTGGATGTTAAAAATAATTAAAATGTATTTCTTTTTTTTAAAGATTTTTTAAAATTTTTATTTATTTGACAGAGAGAAACACAGTGAGAGATGGAACACAAGCAGGGGGAGTGAGAGAGGAGAGAGGGAGAAGCAGGCTTCCCGCTGAGCAGGGAGCCCAATGTGGGGCTCGATCCCGGGTCTCCCAGATCATGACCTGAGCCAAAGGCAGTCGCCCAATCAACTGAGCCACCCAGGCGCCCCTAAAATGTATTTCTATAACAATATACACACTTACCCTTCTTAGCACTCTTCTATCTTGTATATCTGAATTTTCATGTGTTATTATTTTCCTTCTTTTTAAAGAAACACCTTCTTAATTTCTTTTTTTTAAAGATTTTACTTACTTGACAGAAAGAAAGAGAGCATGAGCAGGGGAGTGGCTGGCAGAGGGCGAGGGAGAAGTGGGCTTCCCGCCGAGCAGGGAGCCAGATGTGGGACTCAATCCCAGGACTCTGGGATCATGACCTGAGTGGAAGGCAGATACATGAGCCACCCAGGGGCCCCACCTTCTTAATTTCTTGTAGAATAGGTCTAATGGTAGCAAATTATCTCATTTTGTTTCAAAAATATCTTTATCTTTACTTTTCAAAGACATTTTTGGCTGTATAAAGAATTCTAGGTGGCTCAGTCAGTTAAACATCTGCCTGCAGCTCAGGTCATGATCCTAGGGTCCTGGGATCGAGCCCTACATAGGGCTCCCTGTTCAGTGGGGAAGTTGCTTCTCTCTCTCTCCCTGCTCTTCCCCCTGTTCGTGCTCAGTCTCTCTCTGAAATAAGTAGTAAATAAAATCTTAAGACAAGAATTTTAGGTTGACAGCTTTTCAGTATTTTATAAATGTGTCTCTTTCATTGTCTTCTGGCTTGCATAGTCTCTGGGGAGATGTCTGCTTTAATTGGTATGTTTTCTCCTTTTTATTTATTACACCTTTTTTAAATCTTGATTTTAAGGCTTTTCCTTATCACTTACTTTCAGTAATCTTTGACTTCTTTATCCATTCATCAGTTGAGACATGCAACTGTCTTGCACATTGGCTGTCCTGACCCACCAGCAATGAATGAGAGTTCTTGTTGCTTCACATCCTCACCAGCATTTGGTGTCATCAGTGTTGCAGATTTTGACCAATCCTATAAGTGTGTGGTGGTATTTCATCACTGTATAATTTGCATTTCCTTGATGATATGTGATTTGGACATCTTTTTATAGGCTTAGGTGCCATCTGTGTATCTTTTTTTGTGAAATGTCTGTTAAGGTCTTTGGTCTGTTTTGTTGAAGATGACATGGGTGTTAGATGTTATTTTCTAGTCCCTTAGGTCTCTGCAACTCTGTCCACTCACTTTCTCAATCTGTCTTCTGTCTCACTCAGATTTGGTCGTTTCTATTGTTCCCACTCTAAGTTCACTGATTTTATTTCCTCTTTCCTCTCTGTTCTGTGATTGAGCCCATCCATTGAATTTTTTATTTTAGTTATTGTATTTTTTTAGTTAAAATATTTCCACTTGGTTCCTTTTTATATCTTCTGTTTCTTTGCTGAGGCTTTCTATTTTTAAATTCATCTCAAATATGTTTATAACTGCGTTTTGAAGCACTTTCATGATGGTTGCTTTAAAATTTTGTTAAATAATTCTAATTTCTCTGTCATTTTGATGTTAGAGTCTATTAACTTTTCCCCCCTCACTCAGAGATCTTCCTGTTTCTTTGTGTGATGAATCATCTTTGATAGAAACCTAGACATTTTAAATACTATATTTTGAGATCTTGGATCTTTCTAAACCTTCTGTTTTATCTGGCTTCCTCTAGCACAGTTCCTCCAGGGGAAGGGGATGACACTACCTCATTCCTTTGGGGGTGGTGGTGGATAGAAATCCAGGTTCCTCACCCAGTCTCTAGTGACATATGGGTGGGGGAGGGGCTTCTTGTTCCGGCTGAGTGTGGGTGGGATTTCTAGCTCTTTTCTGTTAGCATCGAGTAAGGGGGTGTTAGGAATGCCTCATTGCTGCTCCTCTTATGGCCTCATTGGACACCTTGGATAGATGACTTCTTTACCACTGAGCCCTGGGTGAAATTCCTGTCTATTCTACATCTCCTTTGGTGCTGCCCCTTGATGATGGGGAGGGACATCTAGTTACTGCTGGGTAGGGTGGAAGTCTAGTCTTGCCCCACATGATCTCCATGGACTGGCACCGAGAAGGCTGGGGCCAGGGGCAGGGGAGTTGGGGGAGGGCTCATCATACCATCTGGCATGATGAGTTTCCTGACTCCCTAGTCTCGTTGTCAACATTTCTCCAATGAGGGTGTGTGGGTATTGATGACAGCTTGCAAGGGTGGATGTCTAGTGCCCCCAACTTGGCCTTTTTTGGCACAGATTGGGGAGGGACGACAATTTTTTTCTGCAGTCTTTGGCTGGAATAGAGCAGCTTATATCTCAAAGTGTCCTGTCTTTCCAGCCTGCCTCTTTCCTGGATCCCTGGCTAGAGACAGCGGACTTTCTGAAGGCCCCTTGTTGTCCACACATTCAGCGTTTCTGTACTGCTGACTTTTTCAGCTCTGAGTCTGGGATATATAAGGCAATGTGAGAACCCAGGGAGCTCCCTCTGGTGTTGGTCTTTGGGTCCCAAGGTCACTAGCTGGTCTCCATTGCTCCCTCTGCTCTTCAGAGTCCTCTTATATTTGTTTCATCTGTAATAATCAGTGTTTCAGTATGTCATAGTGGGGGATATAGGGAAGAGTAAGTGTTCTCTGTCTTATAGAAAGCAGAAGCACTTGAGGTTTGTTTTTAGCTTTTAAAAGATGGATACAAGGGATACTTGGGTGGCTCAGTTGGTTAACCATCTGCTTCAGCTCAGGTCATGATCCCAGGGTCTTGGGATCAAGTCCCAAATCGGGTTCCCTGTTCAGCAGGGAGTCTATTTCTCCCTCTGCCTGCTGCTCTCCCTGCCTGTGCTCTCTCTCTCTCTGTCTGTCAAATAAATAAATAAAATCTTAAAAAAAATAAAGGTGAATACAAGCAGACTTAAGTCTGGGGTTAGTTTGGTCACACTACTAATAAGGCCTTATCTTCCTGAAGTTCGTACGACAAAGTCTTCCCACTGTGGCTGGTAGGGATATACATTCCTTACAAAACACACCTGAATTTTTTTTTTTTTTTTTTTAAAGATTTTATTTATTTATTTGACAGAGAGAGAGATCACAAGTAGGCAGAGAGGCAGGCAGAGAGAGAGGGTTAAGCAGGCTCCCCGCTGAGCAGAGAGCCCGATGTGGGGCTCGATCCCAGGACCCTGAGATCGTGACCTGAGCCGAAGGCAGAGGCTTTAACCCACTGAGCCACCCAGGCGCCCCAAAACACACCTGAATTTTGACAAATATATTAGCTTTAGTTTGATTTTCTTTTTGTTTTTTATGTGGTTCATGTGAAAACTAAGTATCTGCCCTTTTATGTCTATAACTTTTCCAATTTGCTGTGAGTCATCTTGTCCTTTAAGATTTACATAGGTTTGACCTTTCCATCATTTTTGCTCACAGTGTCTATGGGAATCTTGAGGCTGGGGTGGAAGGTTTACGTTTCCCGTGGTCACTTCTTGTTCTGTGCTCCTACTTCCCCTCGATTCTCACTGCCTACGTTTCCTTCACCTTCTGTGCGCACTGGTCTTTTTCTGCACTTTTCAAGTAGGTGGAGAACATTTGGGCTCTTGGAGCACCACTGACTCAGTGACAGGCTGCAGCTAACTCTACCCAACTTGGGAAGAATACGGTGGGGGGGTTGTTCTAGAGCAGTAGCAGTGCTCACGCTAGAGCCCAGCAAGCAATTTAGAATCATGCCTTAGATTTCCCTTTTCTCAGCAGCCTCCTAGCTAGTTTCAATATGGGGGTTTTCCCTGGTTGACCCTTTTACTTGGGCGCAAGCATTCTGCCATGTTGCTCAGCCCTCTTTCCTAAGCTCTTCATCTCTCTTCACTTCAGCCACGGCCACCAAATCCCTGTGCATTTCTCATATACAGCTCAGGGGCTCTGTCACCGTATTGTGGCCCATTTAGGCCTTGTCCAAGGAGTAGCCTCATCTTTCTTGCCAAACATATTCTAAAGACACTGTTTCCTGGAGAGAAATGAGTTTTCATTGTTTGGGCTTATATATTGCAAAACTCCAGGGGGCATCTTTCCCATCCTCACAGAAAATATACTATGAATGGGTCCTGGGGTTGTCTGACTTGGAAGCCTAGGTCTTTGTGTAGTGCAGATGGTGGCTCTTCGATTGTTAACATATGCCTTGAAATTGCCATTCATCTTAAAATGTTTTTTTGTTTTACCCTGCTGTACAAAAATATTTATATATATAAAACCTGCATTCGAAGTTGAATATGTAATTTTTTCTTTATGTGTATTTATTATTCATGCTTGTTTAGAAAATCCTCTCTACCTAAAGGTTATAAAATGTCACATTCTCTTCTAGTGCATTTCTTTTGTTGCCTTATTTTTATGGTTTTAAATCTGTGAGCCTATTGCAAACAAACTAAAGACTACTTTCCTCTCTTTCTAAATAACTGTTCTGACATCATTTACTGGTTAAAGAATTCTTCTCTGTTTATGTGAAATGCCACTTTTTTCACATACTAAATTCTTATTTATACTTGGATTTTTATCTTGATTCGAGTTTAATGCAAAATTCTTATCTGAATACAACCACTCCCCTAGTTTTTTGTTTCTTTATATGTGGCCTGTGACATTCTTCATCGACACTGTTAATATCCTTCATGACATCTGATTGTTGATACATGAGGTTATCTACACCCCACCCCACCCTCATCATGGCTTTATTTTGACTCTGTTATTCTGAATGCATTGTCTTGGGGTTCAGGTTCCTAGACTGCCTGAGTTAAATGGGCTCAGAGTCATCCGAGTCCATCCCTCTCATGGCACAGATGAAGAATGTGAGGACATAAACATTAAGCAACTTGGCTGTTGGCACAGAGAGTCAGGAACAGGGCCAAGAGTTAGGTCAAGGATATGCTTCCTTGAAATGTATTTTGCCTCTGCCCTTTATCTTCATTTCTACAGCATCACCCATACCGGTGTCTTTGCAGTTTCCTTTCACTAGTTGTGCTGGTACTCTTTTTCTCCACTCCAGTTCATGCTACATAGAACTTCTAGAATGATCTCTGTAAAGCAGAAACTGTGCAAGGGAGAAGAGAGGACAGCATGTTGCCTGTGTGAAAAGTTAGGTGGTGTCACAGCCTGATGGCCTTTTCTGGGATACACAGTGAGTAGGAAGACTAGTCAGGGCCACCTTGGGGCCCAGGCAGCCCTGATTTGGAGGCCCATTGACAAAGTGTGAGCTTGGGGCAGGGAGGGACATTCTCCCATTCTTGGTGCAGGACCCCTGGGATGCCAGCTGGCTCTGAGCCTGTTGCAAAGTCAGGGGAACAGACCCAGACCCAGACCCAGGAGGCATGGCCCTGTGCTGAGGATGGTAGACATGGTGGAGCAGAGATGGCAGACCCCCAGGGTTGGTCCCTGCAGGACGAGGTACACTGGCTGCTCTGTGAGTCACGAGGCAAGGAGGACAAGAGATGAGGGTGGGTGGGTAATGGTGCACGTGTGCGTTTGTGACATGCTCCAGAGGCGAGACATGTGAGCAGTGTGGCAGAAAGGGGCTGTCTGTGAATGCTGGAGGGGCTGGGAGAACGGCATGCGGGGTGGAAAATGCTGGAAGGGAAATGCGGGCCTTCTTTTGACTGACAAGAGGGTGGTGCCTGTTTGTTCACTTGGGGAAATACGGGGTCCCAACGCTGAAACCATGTCCTGGTACTTCCTGTGGCACGTGACACCGGGCCTTGATTTGTGCTCGACTTGGCGACCCTGGAGGCGGTGAGGTGTTGCCTGACGTGTTTTCTAGGAAGACCTCGTTAGCTTTATTGTGAAGCTGCTTGGTGCTGGACAGGAGTCCAATGGTGGCTATTGCAGATGGCAGCAGGCCTTTGTGGAAAGGCTCGTGGAGGCCCCCTGGGGTCTTTCAGAAATAATAGGACTTTTCAGGGTAATATATAATTTCTGCTTTGTGGAGCAAGGGGCACAGTATAATTTCATTGAAAACATTACCCCATGTTTTCTTTTTTGACTCCATTTTAATAACAGCTTGGGGGAGTCTGGGAATCCTGTCCTATTGTGCCTTGGACACACTGTGTATGTTGCTCAGGCTGCATCAGTGTTGAGACTGACCCTATTCAGGATATGATATCCTTGTCCCCAAGCATGTGGCTTGCACTTCTTCAAGGCCTCGCGAGTCCTGTCAGGAAGGGACATGGGAGAGAGTTATAGGAAAGCTTGACAGTTGTAGGGAAAGAGGAGAGCATCTCTCTAAGCATGCCCTGGAAGCAGATCTGCATGGGAATACAGACAAGGAACAGGCATTTAGAATTCTCATAATTCTAAGATCAATTATAAAATGCAAAATCTTAGTAGTTCTGTTTTAAAAGAATAGATGACTGTGTAAATATTAACAGGCAGGGATATTGACTACAAGTAGTTCTCATGGCAAGTGGCTCCCATATTGAAATCTTAAAACTCCTCCCTTGGAATGGAAGATGTAGAAATTGACCCCAACCTAGATATTTAGAGGGACAAGATGCCCGGCTACTTTTGGCTGGTTTACCTTTTTCTGTGTGTGGACTTCCCCCATTTCAGTCATTTGATTAGAGGTGCTGGCAGGAAGTCATCCATTAGAGTGGGTTCATAAATGTCTTCGGAAATACTAGCTGTTTTCTCTACATTGGGAAACCCCACTGAAGCAGGTTTTTATGGACTGAATGTGTCACCCCACAGTTCATAGGTTAGAACGCTGACCCCAGTGTGATGGAATGAGGTATAGATGAAGTCCTGAAGTTAGAACACCTATGATGGGATTGATGTCCTTATAAGAAGAAGAGGAGACCCCAGAGCGTCCTCTGTCTACCATATGAGGGCATAGCAAGAAGGCAGCCGCCTGCAAGCTGGGAAGTGGGCTCTTACTAAGGATCAAATCTGCCAGGGCCTTGATCCTGGATTTCCCAATTTTCCAGAGTGGAGAGAAATAAATAATCTGTTATTCAAGTCTCCCATCTTTGGTATTCTGTTGTGCTAGCCTGAGCAGACTAAAATAGAATAGGCAGGTCCAGTATGAGAGAGAGAGCTGGGCTCCCATCTTGGCTTTCCCACTAAACTAACTGGATGACCTTGGACCACTCTGACCTCCTAAGTTGTCTCACCTCTAAAACAGAGATAACATTACCTTCACTGCAGTTCCATCACTCCATTTAGAACACATACACACACACAACCCCTCTGTCCCAACTTACCCATTCTCCTCCATATGTACGTAATGCATCCAGCCCTGTACAGTGGGCATGTAGTTGAACCTCAGCACATTATTCTTATTGTTTGCGGACTTATAAAAACAGGATCTCTTTTGGGAGCTGCCATTTATGTGGTGAATGTGATGTCTTAAAGGAGATATTTAAGAATTAGACTTAAATTTGAAGGCAGTAGATTTTAGAAATTTGGAAGTACTCAAATTTGACTTATTTTTAGGGTATTTGAAAATGGAAGCTAAAAAGGTAACATCTGTTCTGCTCTGGAGGTAAGCACCAATAATAAACTACTATGAATAGTAAGAAAAATGGCTGGATACAGCTTTTCCATTTTTTGATTAATAGACTCTGATACCATTACAATGGTATTTAGCAAGAAGTGATGCTCCCATTAAATTATGGTCCTGTAGCAAATAGTTGTGAATTCAGTTGTACAGCTTAGTGTCTTGCTATCTTGCATAGTTCATCAAAAGCTGATTTACCAGTGATGGCAATAGCTCCACATTCTTACAAGGATGAAGACATATTAGGTATAACCTGGGTTGAAAGTGAACCAGTTAATGAGTGGCTCCTCAAATTCCTCCATTAGCCCGTATGCGCACGTTGCAGTCATCTCCCACTGACATGGGGCTTCCCTGAGGTTTTCCCTCCTGTGGAGATTGTTTCCTGTGCTGTTTCCCCTATTGAGGCCCACGGTCCAGATACCCGGAGAGAAGAGGAACAGGGTGATTCCCCTCAACTTCCAAGCGAAACATGCTGCTAAGGGTAAATCCCACCTGGAAAAAGGGAGGCTTTGGTTCACTGAGCTCAGGGGAAGCCTGTGAGGACATCTCAAGGGCAAATTAGCACCCAGAAAACATAGAATCCAGTGAGTAACAGGAAATCTGAGTGTCAGTTTTCAAGGATTCAAGTTTCTGTAGGGGAGAGAGTCTGAATTAGATGGTTTCCCCGAGGAGAGCTAAAAGCACAAAGCCGATGAAGGGCTTCCAGACAGAGTTTGGGTAGTTGGCAATATTTGATGGCCCCAGGAGGTGATTGCCTGGGGATTACAGAGTCTTTATAAGAATGCAGGAGGGTGAAATGCAATGAAAAGTGGGGCTATGTGGGAAGCAACAGAATGTTCCTACCGGCAAAAAGGAACTTGGTCTGTAGGTCTTAGGATAGTAAAGCCAGGAGCAGCTCAACAGATTGGAGGCACTCAGTGCTGTGGTGTTGTGCTGAACACCAGGCTCAGGTCCCCACTTCGGTACTCCCAGCTTGTTGCCTTGGGCAAGATCTGTACCGATAAGTGACAATGATGATCCTTTTGTGATTGCCTTGAGAGTTCTCAGTAACTAGCCTGAAGCATCACAACACCAGGCAGGGGTGCTGAGGTCTGGAGTGCTGTGGTGTGGTCTGGGGCAGGCTCTTTCACTTCCTCACGCTCTAGTTTCCACCTACGAAATGGGGCCAGCAGTTGTACTTACCTCAGGGTGCTCATATGAAGAGCAAATGAGTAATGCATATCATATACTTAGAACAGGGCCTGACATGGAAGAATATTCCAACGGGAATGTTGGTTACTCTGATGAGATGTGTTGTTATTATCACTCCTTGTGGAACTCTGTGGTCCTGAGAGAATAGTGTGTAAGTGAAGCAGAGAGGAGAAGGATGCTTGAGAGGGAATCGATAACTATCTTCGTTTTATAGTGTGAGATGACCTTGATTCTGATTCTAGCTGACAGAGGGGCATACTTTCCAACATAATTCATCCACTGTGATGTAGAGCTGGGATTTGAATTCTATTATAGTATGCCTCCTCCTAAGACATCCATTGCTATGCACCCAAGATAAAACCTAACAGATTAACTGGCTTCTTGTCTCCAGGACTGATTTATTAATCTGGGTCAATACAATATCATAAAGCCTGGCTTAGACTATTGTTGGGAGTATGTGAGCAGCCATGTAGCTGAGGACATGCCAGAGCAGAGAAGGTGGCTTCTTTATTGAGGGGGAAAAGGAATTCCTATCGACAGGGAGAGGCAGTGTTCCCCAACATGGTTCTAGAAGACCAGTGTGCTACGCACGAAAAGTTTTCATCAAAATCTGGTTCTCCCAACAATTAGGCAGAGGCTTGAGCTCTGCCTCCTGAAAGTTCAGTTGTGGCCATTCAGAGTGAGGTGGTGTACGTCTGTTCTGGATGGTGGCATGTACTCGAGGGGGACAACCTGGCGGCCACTCCTCCCTGATCCTCGTGGCAGAAGTGCGTGTTGGCGTGCAAGTGCCGCGAGACCTAAATATTCTGGAATTATGAGGCAACCCGAGGAGGACTGCTGTCCCAAGAAGGAACTTGCCATTGCTGAGCCAGTGCTGTTTTTCTTTTTTCGGAAGATTTTATTTATTTTTTTGACAGAGAGAAACACAGCCAGAGAGTGAGAGAGGGAGAAGCAGGCTTCCCGCTGAGCAGGGAGCCCAATGTGGGGCTCGATCCCGGGACTTTGGGATGGTGACCTGAGCTGAAGGCAGATGCTTAGAACCATGCAGGGGCCCTGCCATGACCTTTTCTATTTTTTGTTTTAACTGAAGTATAAAGCAGTTTATCTTGACTGATATTATATGGCTTATAAATGAATATGTATAAATAAAAAGGGATCATTAGGAATTCATGTACATATCTTACATGTACTAAATACAGGACCTTCTTTTTGATAGTGCCATTCAGTTAACAGACTGCAGCACTGAGGTTCATGTTGCTACCTAGCTTTCAGTAAACTTGGTAAAGATACCTATTAAGCTCTCATGTATAAGAAGGGAAAATTAGAGGGTGGTATTAAAAGAGGTGGATTTTAAACACATTGATTAATATACCAAAATGAATCTGAGCAAAACCCCTGGTGAAGTATCATGGGGCCCATCCTTTGCTCTGCACCTTCTAGCAACTTGATCAGTGATATCAAGAAGGCATTAACAGACATGCTTATTGAGATTCTGGATAATAAGAAAAAAAAATGGATAGAATCAGGATTTATAATTATCTTTCCAAATGCCTAAAATCAACTAGGTTAAGTTCAAATTAAAATGCATCCAGTTGTATGCTGTGCTTTTAGCAGTATAGCAGAATTTCCATGACATTAACTAGTGTTATTTATCTCCTCAAAAGATTGGTACTAAGGGCTCAAGAATAGGGGAATAGTTAAATTTTCACTCATATCCTCAGAGAACACTGAATGTCATGAGGCTTGTTAAAGGTATAATGTTAAATTCAAAGAAAAACTACATCCCAAATTATATGCTGGATGAGCCCAATGTAGTTTTAAAAGGAAAGGGCCAAAGTACCAATGGTGATTTTTCTTCTTTTTCTTTTTGCGTTTTCAATAATTTTTCACATGAGGATGTATTATTTTTATAATGAACATAACATACTTTTAAAAAGAGAGAAAACTTTAGAAAAAAGAGAAATCTCTTTTTTCCTCACAAGCAGTTGGGGTCTGCAAAGACCTTAATACTTGAGATGAATTTATTATGCCTGTGGTGATGTAAGGAATGTGGGATCTTTGAAATGTTACTAGTGCTGCTGTAGGAGTTATTCTAGCTCTGATTTATGAGTTCATGTTTTAATGTGGTTTAAGGTATTTTCCAGAAAACTGTACTATGAAATATGAGTGCTGGCCTGTTTCAGTGTGGCAGTGGTTGGGAAAGGCTTGGCATTCGAGTATGCTTTCGATCTAAAAAAGGCCAGTGTTATCTTGACTTGGGGTATCCCTCAATATGCATGTTTTTTAAGGAATGCACTCAGATACTCATCTTGTTTTAGAGGAAATTAACAAGCACCTGAATTTCAAATATGTTTAAAAAGTACTTTTCTGTCTGTATGAAAAGAACTTTTCCATTAGTTTTATTGTTTTTGTTCTGTGTCTAGTGTGCTGCATCTAGCTTATAGGAGTTACTATTCAAATAATTGAAATTATACTTGAAAATATACTCAGAGTTTGTATAGAGATCAACTGCTTTATAGCTTTCTTTAGCTTTTACTATTGAATTTCCCCTACTTTAAAAAGGAAGAATTTAAACTGCAACGAATTCTTCATTTACTCTGTATTTTTCATAAACTCTTATAACCCCCATTATCGATGCTGTGTTCCCTGGGCTGTGTTGCACTGGAAAACAGTAAAAGGTGGGTGATTTAGTGCTATACTTTTATTTGCCCAGAACTTGCTTGCATTTCAATTTGAAATCTTCCAACGACCTTATAAATACTTTACTCCATTTTCTTTGATAGAATGCATTTGGGGAAATGTAATTTGGTTTTTAAAAGAGTTCTCTTGACAAAAGACCCTCTTACTATCTTGTTTGCAGTGATCCATTTAAGATTTCTTCACGGCTCATGATTTGAAGTAAAAAAAAAAAATTGATTAAAAAAACCCTATAAAATAGCTCATAACAGGTATTATAAAGAGCTTTTTTGAAAAAATATATCAGAAAAAATCCCCTAGGTTTTCTCAGATAGTCTCTGCTTTCATTCATTCACACATTCATTCGTTCTTTTGTTTGTTCATTCAGCACAGAATTGTTGAGTACCTGTAGGGTGTTCAAGGCCCTGCATATCCTTGAAATACAGATCGTATTCTCTACTGTACTTGAGTGTTTGGAGGCACTGAATTACACTGTTGAACTGTTTGTCACAATATTACTGTTGCTGGATTGTAAAAATTACAGTGTGCGCATTGTTCTCTTTCCCTGTACTAATTTCCTTCCAGCTGACAGTGAATTAAAACAGATGCAGAGATAAGAGGCCGGGACTGCCACCTTAGCTGTCACAGACAGGGATGATGGGAGTGTTGGGTCAGATTCTGTGGCGATGTATTGAGATATTTTCTGTCATGCACTTTGTGCTGAGTATAGTTTCCCAAGAATGAAAAAGAAAACACACACAGGTCAAGGTTTTGAGATTTGTTTGATTTAGGTTGTTATCCGTGAACCAGCGAAAGCAGGCTGGAGGAATTTTGCTTGTTAGGTCAAGATATGCACATTCTTGCAACTAGTTACTTTGTTCTAGTCCTTAGGGAACAATATCTGCCCTCTACAAGAAATAATAATGATTTTTACAGAATCATAGGCAGAGATGATGCTATGCTAGCAAACTGGCCCTTAGCCCATCTGGTGGGCGCCTACCTGTGTATCTTCGTACTTTGACTCTGCCGGATGCAAGGCCCCTGAGTGGCTCCACTAAGTATTTGTTGTATGTTAAATTGACTGAATCTTTCACTTTTCAACGAATTGTTATGGCAATAAGATAGTATAGCATCAATTTGTTTATACTGGCTTTTTATAATGTACTATAGGAGAACGTGGAAAGGGGACATTTTCATAGTAATGGAAGCTTTCATTATCCCCCCTGCACTACATTTTGTATTGTAATTTTAAAAGCCCTAAGTTCCAGAAAAAAGTGTTTCCTAAGCCTCATGGCAAATTTCTCTTCCTTCTATTACATGTGGCTTGTTATTAGGAATAACTGAAAGACTAAGATATCTTCAGAGTTAGAGAACTAGGAAGTTTTGCTTTGTTTCCTTACTGCAAATGCAACTGCAGAAATAAATACATTTTATTTGAAATGTGATTTTTAAGAAGGTTCTTTTTTGCTTAGAAAAGTAAGATGTCTGGCCATAGCAACATTTTTCTAGGTATGCCTCCTGAAGCAAGGGAAACAAAAGCAAAATAAAAACTTCTGCACAGCAAAGGAAATAATCAACAAAACCAAAGGACAACCTATTGAATCGGAGATGTTTGCAAATGACGTATTTGCTAAAGGTTAGTATCCAAAGTATATAAGGAATTTTTACAGCCGAACACGGAAAAACCAAGTAATTAAAAGTGGGCAGAAGACACGAATAGACATTTTTCCAAACAAGACATAGAGGTGGCCAACAGACACATAAAAAGATGCTCGGCATCACCTATCAATAGGCAAATGCAAATCAAAACCACAATGAGCTATCACCTTACACCTGTCAGAATGGCTAAAATCAAAAGCAAGAGAAACAACAAGTGTTGGTGAGGATGTGGAGAAAGGGGAGCCCGCCTACACTGCTGGTGGGAATGCAAACGGCAGCAGCCACTCTGGAAAACAGTATGGAGGTTCCTCAAAAAATCATATGATCCAGTAATTCACTACAGGGTATTTTCCCAAAGAAAATGAACATACGAATTTCAAAAGACATATTGTGCACCCCTGTGTTTATTAGAGCTTTATTTATAATGACCAAATTATGGAAGCAACCCTAGTGTTCATTGATAGATGAATGGATAAGGGATATTTGGTTTATTTATGCAGTGGAATGTTACTCATCCATAAAAAGGAATGAAATCTTGACACTTAGTGACAACATGGATGGAGCTAGAGAGTATAATGCCACGTGAAATAAGCCAGTCAGAGAAAGACAAATAGCACATTATCTCTCTCATATGTGGGATTTAAGAAACAAAACAAATGAACAAAGGAAAAAGAGACAAACTAAAAAATAGACTCTGAACTATAGAGGACACACTAATGGTTCCCAGAGGGGAGGGCATGAGGGATGTAAAAGATTGAAGGGGATTAAAGAGTACACTTGTGATGAGCACTAAGTCATGTACAGAATTGTTGAATCATTACAGTGCACACTTGAACTAGTAGAACATTACTGTTAACTATGCGGGAATTACATTTTTAAAAAATAAAAGAAAAATAAGATTGTCTTCATGAAAACTCAGAAACTGGGAGAATATGTTTATATGTATAAATCTACTTTTAAACATATTTAAAAGTATAAGTCACCCTGATTTTCACAGCAGACATAGTCTCCATTTATATATGTAGGCATATATACATATAATTATATACATTATTTATGTATGATTTATATATAATTTTATAAGATATATAAAATAACTGTATATTTATGGAATATTATGTATTTTTTCTACTGTTACAAGAATCTTTCCTATCATTTAAATATAAATGTGCATACCTCCTTCTATAAACCTCATTTTATTGACTGTATAATATTCCATCCTATATTAACAGTGGTGAGTTTTTTCATTTAAAGATTACCTTTTGATATAAAGTCATAGGCTGTACTGCTTCTACCTGCAGGAGCATTGTGCCACTATAAGAAGATATTTGTTAGATCAATTGCTAAAAAAAAATCCACAGAATCTGGCCCAAAATAAATATCATGTTCACCCACTCTCATCCAAAACTAGAAAGAGTTAACATATGTGCTGTTACCATAAGCACAAGTGTGGGAAGGAAAGCCGTTCTCCTTCTTAACTGTTTTTAAATCACGCCCATAATGCTGCTGGAAGTGAATGTCAGGCCAAGATAGAAGCGTGCCTATATTGTAATGAATACAGCAGTAGGATTACAAAGTTGGAGCACAGATCTGAAAGGGCAGGAAGGGATTTGGTTAGACCACCGTCTATCTGTGTAGACCATTCAACAACAAGAGTGTTGTCATTTGCTAATTAAAGGCAAAGAATCTCTTCTCACTTTGTAAAACATATTTCATTCATATGCATTATATAAAATCCTATAACTTAAAAGGAGAAATTATATGAATGTTTCTGGTTTGGATTATGAACTCTGATTTTACAGAGTGACTAAGCCGTTTTAAGTTCATAAATATATCTTCCTTACTTAGTTGTGTCCACAACAGATGGATCTACCATCACACCATTTGCTGGTTTTACTGATCTCCTGACTTCCAGAATTAGGAGGGCTGCTGTCTAGACCCCTGATGTGTGTGAGGCCCAGGCGGTGATCTTTCTGGCCTGGAGGACTGACCCTGTCAAGAAGCACTATCCCCATTCAGGCTTGGGAGACACATTTAATCCTGGTGCTGTTTGCAGACAGACTTTAAAAAGCCATCCCGAGAATACATCCCTGCCAGTAGTTTAGTATGTCAAACCGAGGATAAGAATTTTGCTCTATTCTTAAAATGCAACTATTTGTGCATTGGGAATATTGGCCAACGAGAAGGAAAGCTGAAGGTCAGAAAAACAACTAGGCTGCTCATGTTGGAGTTGAGCTCATGCACTGCCTGGCGTTCTGGAAGGGCCAGTGTAGGTGGGGAAGAACTGTAGGGTAAGCACACGCCCCTTGCCCTATGGTATACTCTGTAAGGTAGCTGTTTTGTGACTTCCTGAGATATGAAACCCCCTATACTCAGGGGTACAAATGAGAAATTGAGAAATGTGTGAGCTAGAAGAATTCTTTGTTTATTTGAAAATTGTTTACATTATTTTTTTTCCTGGCAAAGTAATAAAATCCTTAGCGGGAGTGTGTGCGGGGATACTTGTTGAGAGGAATAAGCATGAGGAATATAGGTGAATAGAGATTGGAGCTGGTGAGATTGGAATGTTCTACGGGATTTGATCCTGAAAACTCAAAGTATGCTTTTATTAAAAAAAAAAAAAAAAGGCACTTAGAATGCTTGTATTGTCCATGACCCAAACAGAGAATGTCGTAGAGGGTGAGTGCGAGTTCCACGTTGGCAGGGTGACTGCACGGTGGCTTGCCTGTCTAACCAGCCAGCTGCAGGGCCAAGCCCGAGGCTTGACTCAGAACTCCTTACTGTAAGTAAAGAAAACAGAGGAAAGATAATTTATGGCATGTGCTTCGAGATTCCCTTAAATAGAAAAGAACAGCAGCTTGAATTTTCTCATCGTGTTCGCTATTTTCCGTGTGTCTCACTGGATGCACGGGAAACACAGACCTACAGAAATGTCTGGAAGAGATTTGTGTGTGAGCATAAGAAGCAGCTTATCACAAGGTCCTGAACTGCTCCCTGGTGACGCCCACACCTCGGAATCATCGCAAGGTCAAGTGAGGGGAGAGCTAGGAGCACACCTTTCCCCCACCTGATGTTCCTCGCTGGTCTCCTGTCAAGGGTCATTTCCTTCCCCAGCGTGGCAGTTTGACCAAAGAAGTAGCTTATTAAGTAATAGCCCCCAGGTAATAATTCACTTTAGAATGCATTATAAATTATGATTTATACATAATCTTAATTGTAAACTGAGCATTGCATTACATTCTAACTTCGAATGAAATTAAAATTAATTAAATTCCCCAGCCTCCACTGAGTAGATTTTGACAGCACTCAGAGTGAGGATCCAGCAATTAAATGCTTACCATGGATACTATACCAGGGGATAATGGAGAATCGGCTGTTATGGGCTGTGCTGACTAAATCACCAGCACCAGCCCATTGGTTCAGAAGTCACACCGAGTCGTCACCATGCTGGGGTCGGTCCAACAGTGAATCGCCACACACAGTGTTTGGAGGCGGTTAGTACTCAAGTTAAATACTTACGTGACTTGAGCTAAACTTATATAAATGACTTAAAAAAAATTGAAGTCTGACTGGGTTTTAATAAAATCTGGCCTGATGAGTCAAAATTCTTTGCTGAAGTTACTTAGATCATACTAGCTCCACATCGATTTTCCTTGAGACTACGCGCTCTCTCTCTCTCTCTCTCTTTTTTTTAAGATTTTATTTATTTATTTGACACAGAGAGATCACAAGTAGGCAGAGAGGCAGGCAGAGAGAGAGGAGGAAGCAGGCTCCCTGTTGAGCAGAGAGCCCGATGTGGGCCTCGATCCCAGGACCTTGAGATCATGACCTGAGCTGAAGGCAGAGGCTTTAACCCACTGAGCCACCCAGGCTCCCAAGACAACAACTTTCTTGAGGGCTGTATTGGACGACTTGCTTTCAGTTTCCAAAAGATGGACATAAAAGGGCATGTGTGCCTAGATGGAGAGGATGGGGCATGGGAGAGTGTGTGTGTGTGTGTGTGTGTGTGGTAACGTGATGTGGTGATACGTTAGGAAAAGGGCAGATCTAGAACAGGATCAAACTTTCCATGGAGCGCACTGCAAGAGAGAGCACAGACAGAATGCTACCCTAGCCAGATAAGGGGACTAAAGGGCCCTTGAGTACATTGAGCATGGAAATGTAGGGTAGAGCGTGCACAGCAGATGGGCTTGCCCACCATCCCAGGACCCCTCCCAGAAGGCTGAGGAGGAGCTGGCAGAATGATTCACCCTCCCCCACAGTGCCCCCAGCCCCCTATCTGCCATGTATGGTGTATACAGCATCTCCCTGCTGGCGTGATGTGCTGCCATGCGCTAGGCCTGTGAGGCAGAGGCCTGGATGGGATTGCCATTTGACTACAGAGGGAGGAAGTCAGGAATGTCACTAAAGCCATTTCTCTGTCTTGGCCTCATTTAGGGGCTTGTGCTGCTAGCTTAGTTAATCAGCATATACACAGCAAAAACTCCTGAGAGTTTTCATTGTAAAATCTTCAGGCCTTTCCAAACCTAAACTTCTATGAAAATTGATGTCACAATCTAACACATTTAAATATCTACTGGAAATATCTGGCTGGAAATATTTTTATTATTTAAAATGCTTGAGAAGTCATCATGTTAGTGTTGATATTTCTTACAAGAAGAAAGAAGGAACACAATTAGCATTTTGTAACCATCTATTCTTTTTTAGATCTCATGCTCAGCAATTTTGAGTATGCAACTTTTTGTGTCAGAAGGATGGGTGGTGGGGTCAGGGGTGATTTTAAGGACCCAACTTACGTTGATTCCCAGATTCCTACTGAAGACTCGGGGAATTTGAGAAACTCAGGGGCAAAAGAGCGAGCCGTTGTAGTATATGAAGAATTCCCAGAAAGGATGGCAAATCTCTGCCTTAGTGGACAGAGAGGGGCACCAGCAAAGTATAATAGGTCCAAAGGGCCAGAGGAACAAGGTAGAGGTGATGATTAGTCAGGGAAGGAGGGAGCTTAAGTGGCAGAAGGGTGTCTGTTGAGTTGTACCTTGTAACAAGAATCAAGAATGTTCCAGAAAAGAGCACGGGGGTCATGGTGAAGGCAGGGTTAGGACATGGGGTGTTTGGGGCCTAAGATGGAGCCCAATGGGGCAGAGCCTAGGCTTGGCACTGGGTCACACTTGGAAGAGTCCTGTGTTCTCCTATAACTTGACTCTTCAGTGTTGTAACAGATGTAGATGGCTAGAAGGGTATGGAGAATCAGTAACTGGTTTCCCCAACACTTGCTCAGAAAGCATGCTGGGGAAGAATCCACAAACTTCCCTGGACTTTGAAATTGCTCTGGGCAGATAGAACTTGGGAGTCCAAGGAGTAAAGGAGAAGAGCAACTTTGTTTCATGTTGGGAGACACTTTTTAGAGCAGAATATTTTGTATCCATTGTCTTCATTACACAGATGAATCCTATAGCATTCACTGGGCACATACTGTGTGTTCAGTGCTATGTAGTGTGTAGTGGGAGAGCAGATGCACCCTGCCACAAGGCAAAGCTTCTGAGTGAATTTGATTGACTAAGCCCACCCCAGGCAGCATGGAAAGTGGCTTTGTGGTGTTGATTTGGGGTGAATTGGTGTGGTCTAGAAGGCAGCGGGGTCCTCATGGAAGGAATGGGGACTCGACTGGGATTGCAGTGTCACTAAGTTTGGATGGGTGAGGGGAAGAGTGGAAGCATCCCACAGGAGGGGAAGCCCCAGAATTATGCTTTTGAGTATGAGGTTTTGCGATGGCAACAGTAGCTTTGGAGATCAGCCTTACTGGAAGAGGATCCATTGTGTGAAGCTTGGCTGGGGGGAGATGGTACGGGGGGACATCGGAGCTTAGGTGGCTGCAGAGCCAAGTAGATGAGGGTGGGGGTGGCCACGGATGCAGACAAAGGAGTACATCCCAACTGTGAGTTCAGTGTGGCATGGCCAGTAGCAGGAGGGTGACAGGGCGTCTGGAAACCTGTCGGGGGTCACAGTGTGGGGCAGGCCCAGAGACATCAGACTCCTGTTTGTGACATAGTGCTGGAAAAACACAGCTTTGTGGTGCTTGTGGTCACTGGACTTTGAGTCTGTCAACTCTATTTTTGGGGGGGTAGGGGAGGGGAGATCTTCTGCCTTCTAAGGACATGAAGGCAAAGTAGTTTTAGAAGGTTAGCTAGATACTAAGTCAGGAGGGGGAGTAGAAGCAGTTAGTCAGAGGGGAGGTGATTGCTGAACTCTATGCCTGGACACAGGGAGAGGGTCTGGGGCAGTGCTGGGTGACGGGCACATGAGGGACTCTGTGGGAGAGAGAAATGCCAGGGTTAGACTGAGGCAGGATGGGAAAAGGGAATCCACGAAAGCCTTGGTCCTTCACATACAGAGAAGGGTTGGCTTTCCATCCAGAGCCGCTGTGTCCCCAACATTTGGTGATGAGGGCCCAGACAGTAGGTGATGGGCAGCAGTGCCCACACTCAAGCTTTGAAGTCTTACCATTTCCTGTTTCCTAAGCCCGAAATTATAAAACCAGAATAGTTTTACAAATAAGTCCTGGAATGTAAAAAATCCAAACAACCCCCCCCCAAAAAAATCCACCTTATTTTATTGCATTTGTTAGTATTAATAATGTCACTATTATTTGCACCTTTTCTTTCTTTCTTTTTTTTTTTTTAATTATTTATTTATTTATTTTTAGATTTTATTTATTTATTTGACAGAGAGAAACACAGTGAGAGAGGGAACACAAGCAGGGGGAATGAGAGAGGGAGAAGCAGGCTTCCTGCCGAGCAGGGAGCCCGATGTGGGGCTCGAACCCGGGTCTCCGGGTTCATGACCTGAGCCGAAGGCAGTTGCTTAACCAACTGAGCCACCCAGGCGCCCCGACTTTCTTTTTTTTTTTACACGTTTTCTTTGTTACTATTCATACTTCTGCCATCATGTGCACAGGTGCCCAGTCTGATATTGGTAGATGTCCAGGGGCTGTGGTGAAGGAAGAGAGAAAGGAATAACACAAGCCCAGTGAAGTCAAATGGTTGTCCCAGCCTAAAAAGAAAATGTTGTTGTGATTATTAGAAATAGAAACCTGACATAAAAATGCAAGGATTTTATAAATCTGTACACTTTTTATTAAATCATCAAAGAGAAACTCCCCTGAACTCACGAAAGAGTTCTGAAATGCTGGGAGTGGGGGCAGGGTATAAATAGATGTGAGGGAGACATGAATTCAAAGATGGTTCTAGGCATGCTGACAGTATGGTAAACAAATGAGCAGTTGCCTTCATGACACAAACACTGGGACTCGGCTAGTTTTGATTTCTAGCTCTGATTCTGTGTGACTGTGCCACCAAAATTAAGATTTCTCACTTTACATCTCACCATTCTCAATGGGGCCAGAGCTGGTACAACATTACATTCCGTCTAGAACGATTTCCCCCTCGAAGCAAAACTGCAACATCTCATATGGCAACATAGAGTTGTATTCATGACTGCATTTTCTTTTGTCCTTTCTTTTCCTTTCTTTCTTTCTTTCTTTCTTTCCTTTTTTTTTTTTTTTTTTTTTTTTTTTTTTTTTTTTTTTTTTTTTTTTTTTTTTTTTTTTTTTTTTTTTTTTTTTTTTTTTTTTTTTTTTTTTTGTAAGCAGAAAAAATAATGTGGTTGGAGGCAGTGGTCCAACACAATAGGAGCTAATGAATAGAGCGTGTTGCACTCGAGAGACTGCAGTTCAATTCCTGGTGGTGCCAATCAAGTCAGAAATATTAACCATGGTAACTGCAGATTTCCAACTCTATAGATGCCTCAGGGAGGCAGTTGCTCTTTGGTAATCATTGGGGTCCTGGGAAGGAGAAGGGTTTGGAGTGACAAAGCACCACTGAGCTAGTGAATGCTGCCTTCACAAAGATGGTCATTGATGGGCTATTGCTCCGAGAAGTCCTGCTGCGGAGGCCCAAGGCTTTATTCCCAGAGAACTTGCAGGAGTCTGGGAGGGAAGGTACAATGGCAAAGAGATATGTATTTAGGAGGAGCTGAATAGGACAAGAAGAAAAGAAAGTTATGTGCTGTGGGTCATTCATTATGACAATGACCTGGATTCATTAGGATTCAGGGGCTGTGAGTAATGTGCAGGGTAAGGTAGGTGTTAAGGGTGGAATTGTGTCCCTTCAAAAGTCATATGTTGGGGTCCTAAACCCTACGGCCTCAGATTGTGACCTCATTTGGAAGTTGGGTCAGGGTAGGCATACTTAGTTAAGATGAGGTCATACTGGATGGATCCAACCCACTCCAGTCTGGCTGGTGTCCTAAAAAGGGGAAATGTAGACACAGACACGCTCACAGGGTGGCTGCCATGTAAGCATCAAGACCAAGGTCGGGTTGGCGCATCAGCAAGCCGAGGAACAACAGAGATGGCCAGCAGAGCACCCCCAGTGTGGAGGGGGCAAGGGAACAGACTCTCCCTCCCAGCCCTCCGAAGTCACACCTCACCCTGCCCAAACTGATCTTGGACTCCTGGCCTCAGCACTGGGAGAGGATACTTTTCTGTTGTGGAAACTGTTCAGTTTGTGGTGCTCTGTTACGGCAGCCCTGACGAACTAGGACAGCCCAGCTCCATTAAATCAGGAACTCTGTGGGTAAAGCCTGGGAATCTGGGAGCCTTTCCTGAAGTTCTTGTTTAACTGACAGCCCTTCCTGTTAGAGTTGGGATTTATGGTTCTCCAAAGCATTACATAGCCTATGCAAGCATTATTTGTAAAAATTCAGTGAATTTCTGTTATTTTTATTTTCATACCAACAAGGATTTATCAGAAGCTTGTGATAGGACAGAACTTTTTGGGATTAAGGGGACCAGAACAAACACACACACACACACACACACACACACACACACACACACACACACATCTCTTACAATGAACTTGAGATTGGCTTCTAGCTTGGAGACCTTACAAAGGAAATAATTAGGAAATATTTGTCATATTTTCCAATTAAGAACTCAGTGGAAAGTATGGTCAAATGCTGGATGATTTGTTGTCAGCCAGAAGTACTGTTTTTTTTTTTCTTTTGTGTGTGTGTGTGTGTGTGTGTGTGTGTGTGTGTGTGAATAATTTGGATCACTTTGTTCCTCTGTTTGAAGGGAGATAGAATTTTCACATTATTGGGGGTGGAGATGGGGCAAGTATGTGGAGATCTAGTTTTCTAGAATGGAAGTGGTGATATTGTGGAAAGAATATTGGACTTGCAGGCCAAAGACTTGCATTCCAATTTTTGGTTTCATATTTGTTCACAGTAGGATCTTAAGCAAGTTAATTAACCTCTCTGAACCCAATTTGCTCATCTGTAAGATGGAGTTAATAATCATCTACTTTAAGAATTGCTGAGTAGAAGAAATACAATAGACATGAGTGTATTCTGTAAACACTGAAGTGCTGTATTCTTAATGGGTTATTACTACAACAATGTTCACGACATAACTAACCAGGATGTCCAAATATGGGATATGATGTGGAGTGCGGAGGGGAAGGAACAAACCCGTCTGTTGTCCCCATTGCTGTTGCTAATGAGGTCTGAACTGGGGGAGGAAGAGTCCCTGCCGCTGACACATGGTCAGTGCGGCCTGGGGGAATGCTGGAGCCGGCACAGGAGAAGGGTAGACAAGTGCTGTACAGCTGTCACCATCATTTCCTTCCAGAATCATCCACCACCTCAAGTGGACAACCCATACCTGTTTAGGAGTTAATCCCTTCCCCCTCCCGCCAGCCCCTGGACAATTACAAATCTGCTTTCTATGTCTGTGAGTTGGCCCATTCTGGATATTTCATATAAATGGAGTCCTACCATATGGGGCCTTTTGTGTCTGGCTTCTTCCACCAAACGTGATTTCCAGTTCTTCATGTGTGGCCTGTGTCAGTACTTCATCCCTTTTGAAGTTTGAGGAGTAGTCCATTGTATGTGTATGTCACAGTTCACTTCCCCGTCCCACAGCTGATGGGCATTTGGGCTCTCCCTGCCTCTTGGCTCTTACGGATAGCGCTGCTGTGAAATTTGCCCTGCAAATTTTTGTTCAAATCGTATCTGCTCCTGCCTTCCCTACTTCCTTCTCCGTATGATCAGAATCACCTTGTAAGAGATAAATACGATCTTCTCACCTCTTTCTTCAACCTTTGGTGGCCTCCCTTGCTTGTAGGACACAATTGAATCTCAGTAGCGTGGTCTGCCCACTCCAGCTGCCCAGCGCGTCCCGGTCCCTGGAATGCAGCATGCATCTGCTGTCGCTGATCAGCCCCGTAGCCTTTTTAGACCAGCCTGTAGCGTTCCTTCAGACCCCTCCTTACCAAGCTTACCCTCAGGTGAACTGCACATTTCAGCCAAGGTCTCACTTTCTGGGGATACCTTTTGTGACCTCCAGACTGAGTACTGCCCTGTGTTCTGTATTCTCTTACACCTTGCCCTCGTCCTCTGTGGCCTATCTCACAATTGCAATTATGGGGGTTAGTTGTGGACCCCTGAAAAAATGTGAGACCCATGAGGAATGGTTCGGGGTTCTCTTGCACGCACTGTCAGGCCAGTACTGATCACATCTCTGAATATGCAGTAGGTATTCCACATTAACTTGTCCGGTGTTGAAGGTGTCCAGTCCCTAGTAATAGGGACACACTTCGCAGTCTCTGCCCTCCCTCCTGCTGCTCAGCACTTCCTCTGTTTGCACAGTGTGGGGCAGAAACAGGGAGGCCCCTTTGTCCTGCAAAGAATTTAGGGAATGTGCATCATTTCCTGTGAGGTCCATGTAGATGGCAGCTTTCCCCGTGCTTCTGATAGCTGCCAGGTGAGAGGTGCCGTCTTTTTCTGTGAGACTGGAAAATAAAATGCAGGTGTCACGTGGGAAAATTGCTTTCATCTGGTCCATGACTGTTTTCTGTTAAACAGAAGAACTGCAACCCAAGCAAAAGTTGAGAAGGGACGATGGCTGAAATTTATTAAACCCTGGGCCAGTGTTCATACATTTGAGATGATGTCAGAACAATGAAGACAGAGTCACTTAATCTCCTACAGAGACTGAGTAAAGTTAGTGCCCTGTGGAGGAGCACTTACAAGATTCTATCCCTAGAACACACTTGGGGCGGGGGGGGGGCAGTCATTTCTGCGGGGATGACAGCAGCGGTAAGCACACTGTGCAGGCCCCCTGTGCAGGCTGCAGGTGGTGAGGCTGGCTGGGGCTGCTCTCTGCACAGCACCGATGCAGCACTGTAGGTGAATGACCCCGGGGCTCACCTCTGCCAGTAGCCTGGGGTCAGGTCAGAGGTAGGAAGAGCAAAGGAGGCCCATCTAGACAGGTTCTCTGCTACAGGGACCTTTGGATTGTTCTGACTCTTTCGCAGCCCACAACACATTTGGAAAGTCTTAGGAGATTGCTTTGTTAGGCACTTTTTTTTTCCTATTAAGATTTTTAGTGAGGGACATTTGATGATAAAGTATTAATCATCCTACAATGTAATGGCCACCTCCCACTGAGCATGCCCTTGACCAGGCCCGGGCCATGCTCCTCACATGCATCATTGCTTTTGAGCTCCCTCAGTGACCTCCCAGGTGGGTGTCCTGATGAACTCATTATATAGATTGGACCAGAACTTGGAGAGAGAAGTAACTTGTCTGAGGGTATTTAGCTAATAAGTGACAGGGGTAGGATTCTTGCCCAGTTTTTAAAAATCTAGGGCCCTTGCTTTTAACCATTACAGTGAATTGACACTATTTTGGAGGTTTGGGACAAGTGCAGGACTCTTAGGATTCAGTCCTATGCAGCAGAAAGTAGTAATAGATGATGAACTAGAGAAATCTGTCATTGGTGTCCTCAGGGAACCCACAGTGGATTTCTTCAGAGTCATGCTTAGGCAGGTGTGCACATGTGTGGACACATACACATGGAGACACACATACACAGACACACACACTCACCAGAAACAAAGGCAAAGGCAAAAACAGGTGATGAACCACAAGCCTCCAGGGGTAGTGTCTTCCTGCCTGGCATAGAGGGCCCACTGACTTGGTTCAGGTTGTTGGGATTGGAATCATGTGGCCAAACTAAGCATTCAGTCATCCTCTTGGATCCTGTTCTGGAATTGCATTTCTGGGTCAGTTCTACATTAACTTAGGACATTATCCCTTTGATAGTATCAGAAAGGGAGTGGTTCACGTCCATGTGTTCCTTATATATATAAAGGATATCATGACAAGATGCCGAAGACCACACTATGACTCACAGGAAAGTGACATAGTTCAGGGCTTAAGATGATAAGCTCCTGGGACAGCTATCTGGTTCAAATCCCATCAGTGCTGCATGTCTCTGTGTGACTTGGGACTAATTTCTAAAACAATCTGTACTTTGTTTTTCTCTTCCAGAAAGTGCAGGTAATGATGGTACCTTCCTGTGCAGGTTAATTTTATGTGTTAGCTTGGCTCAGCCCTGGTGCCCAGATACTGGAAGTCTTTTCTAGATCAGATTTACATTTCAATCCATTGACTTCGAGTAAAGGAAATGACTCTCTAATGTGGGGGGCCTTGATAGAAAGACTCATCTCCCCTGGGCAAGAAGGAATTCTGCCAGCAGACAGCCTTCAGACTCAATCTGCAATATCAACTGGTCCCTGAGTCTCCAGCCTGCTCGCCTACCCCACCGATTTTGGACTTGCCAGTCCCTATAATTACATGAGCCAATTCCTTAAAATACGTCTCTCTCTGATATATCATAGGATATTATTATACATATACGTATACTGTTGATTCTGTTTCCCTGGAGAAGCCTGACTACTATGCTACTATACTTCCTCTCATTAGGTTGTCATTTGGAGGATTAAATATGTTATTACACATGAAGGTCATAGAGTGGTGCCTGGCACAGAGGAGGAGGTCAGCATGTTAGCAATGACATGAACTCCAGTCCTGACTCTGCGATCTGCTGCACATTCTGTGGGGAGGGCGTGGGGAGGCACTGGGCTGGACATGGGGTTGAGGAACAAACAGGCCTTGACCTTGGGAACAGGTCCAGTGGGAGAACAGGAATGCATTCTGGCAACTGAAATAGGTGGAGGAGAAAAAGAGAAAAGGAGGTGTCTTAATTGTTGTCTTGACTCTGAGACGCCTTGACCTGCTGCTCAAGGTCAGCACCTTTATTTAGGTCCTTCTGATGTCATAAGAAGGGGTAAGTTTACGGTTATGTAAGGTCAGCTCCCCAGATGTGAGGCTGGCTTTGGTCCTGGGATGCTGAGTCTTCCTCAGTACGAGGGTAACAGAAGGCAGAGCCACGGATGAATCTGGTTCAGGTCAAGAGCAAATGTTTTCATAGCAGCCTTATGTACCCATCGATAGGAAGATTAGCACAGGTCCAGGTTAATTAGAAAGGCAGCTCCCGTCCTTGGAAGACCCAGAGCCTGGGGAGGTATTTTCCTACCTGAACAGCAGTTCCAGTTGCCAGCCTTGCTAGACAGGAGATCAGTGTGAGGGCAATGGGAGCACAGCCGGGAATGACTGAGCTAACCGGAAGCAAGGAAGACATTCGAGGTTCTGTGGGTAGATGGTAGTTTCAGGAGAAGGTGGGGGGAAGAAAGCCTCCTAGAAAGAGGCAGAGCCTGCTGAGCCAGGCCTTGATCTGCATGCAGGAAACATGGGGATATTTGGTGGGCTGTAGGAGGTCTCCTTGTCCTTGGGCGCGGTGGTGAGGGGGGACTAGTAGCATTAAGGAGGAAAGTGAGACCTGCTCATCCTTGGCAAAGCCCCTCCATAACGAACCCGTGTGCAGCGACACATGATTCACATCGGTTCTGAGCAGGTAGCAGTGCAGTTGCTGAAGAACTGCTTTTGTTCTCGCCCACATCCTTTACTGAATTGTAAGATAATTTATACCACCTTCCAGAGTAGGAATCCCATTGCTTCTGAGGCAAAAGCGTTGCCATACTCTCTCTCCCGGCTCCTCTAATACCCAGCATGGTGTTCTGCGGACAGTTCATTTTTATAGAAATGAATTAAACTGTAAACCTTTGCTTTTCAGCTCATTCAATCCAATCAATCAGTGTTAGTGATTCTTGACAGAAATGTAATCAGAAAATTTCTGATCTGAAAGGACGCTTGGATACCCACTATTCATCTAGTGCGTTATAGAGACAAAGACACTAAGATGTTGACATGAGAGGCCACCAACTCTTTATAGTCTAAGAAACAGAATGGTTCCAGAGAATTTGCATATGTTTTCAGATATGGTCTGGTCACTTGTTTGTGGCTGGGTTTCTCTGTTACTTAGAGAGTAATGCTGGTAAGATAAAAATTGTTGGTCTAGTTCCATTATGGGCGGGTTGTCTGGCATCTGCCCTTTGGTGATGGACTACACTGCTCACAAGCTCCTAACCTGAAAGATTGATGGTGGGAGTGCTGCCGGGTCAGGGCAGAGTCACGCCTCAGTATTTAGTGGGCATTTCCCAGAACTGCACGAGTTGCTGGGGTTTAAAGGGTGTCAGAAGGATGAATCAGACATGGTTCTTGCCATCTTGAAATTCCAAGTCCATTGGCAAAATAGCATAAGCACAAGAAATAGGACAAAAGAGTGAAATAACTCCAGAAGGCAGTTTCAGAATGACCCAGTTTCTAGGTTCTTCCCCTCATGATAATAGGACGTTGTCTCTGTAATCTCGGCCAGGGTACAGTTTTGCTCTTTTTCCACTTAGATTGGTAGTCTTGCAATAATTTATCTTTAAAAAGAGAATGAGTTGAGGTTTCCATCCTGAAAAATCAAGGAGGAGACATCAGAGAAGATCCAGCAAGCATTATTTGCCAGCCAGTGAGGCTGGAAATTCTGAACAAGGAAATGTTAGGGTGTGCTCCAGAATTCCTCAAGGTGGACTGCATTTCTACAGAGAAAAAAGGGAGAGCAGGAAAATGTTAGTCTCTGATAGGCCGAGGGAGTGTGTGGGTTATGCATTAGTTTAGTGTTTATTCCACTGGGGCTGAATTGATTTTGGATGGAAAAAATCCTTTTGGATATTGACAGGATTGATTTCGACTGAATCTCTTAAAAGCAGAAAACCTCTTTTCTTGGTAGTCTGGGCTGGGTGTATGTTACCAAGGACATCCAAAAAGAGCCAGCCCTCTTATAACAGGACCCGTGGCAGTTCTGCACAGGGGAGAAAAGGTGTTCAGACTTATGCCTCAATAGAGTGATCCTTGTAGGACCACCTGGTTTATTGTTTGAGTTCCCATAAGAAACTCAGCAGAATCAAAACCAGAACCAACCCAGATCACAAAAAGATAGTCATAAGCACCTCCTCTAAAATGAAGCCCTTTCAAGACTGCCCATTCATAGGAATCTTTGTATCATGTGCAATCCTTTGCCCAGGCTGTAGTACACAGTGAGTGTACACTGAGTGCCTGACGAATGAGTGGGAAGAATGCAAAATAATGGTACATAGGGGGCGCCTGGAAGGCTCTGTCTGTTAAGCATCATCATCTCAGGATGCTAGGATCGAGCCCTGTATCGGGCTCCCTGTGCAGTGGGGAGCCTGCTTCTCTCTCCCCTCCCTGCTTCTGTGCAGTGGGGAGCCTGCTTCTCTCTCCCCTCCCTGCTTCTGTGCAGTGGGGAGCCTGCTTCTCTCTCCCCTCCCTGCTTCTGTGCAGTGGGGAGCCTGCTTCTCTCTCCCCTCCCTGCTTCTGTGC
>PITA01007001.1:0-95247 GCA_004023965.1 Spilogale gracilis | reverse complement strand
CCCACCCACGATCTCCCCTGCCCGCATGCCCCACCCCCTGCTCCAACGCCCCCCACCCGCGATCTCCCCTGCCCCCACGCCCCACTCCCCAAGGCTGTCCTCTCCCAGGGCTTCCCAAATCCACAGCCAGCCCATTTCCAGGGCTCCCTGCTCTAACTCCTTGCCTTTCCCTTCTGAAAGGGAAAGAAAGATCTGGGACCCAGCTCCTCAGGACCTCACCCTACACAACGAACTAATTTCCAAAGATATTTACTTAAAAAAAAAAAAAAAGACTTTATTTATTTATTTATTTGGGGGTGGGGAGCGGAGGGGGAGGGGCAAGTAGACTCCTAGGGGAGCAAAGAGCCTGAGGCCGGGCTCTGTCTCACCTGAGATTATGACCTGCGCCAGAGTTAATAGTTGGACACTTAGCTGACAGAGCCACCCAGGTGTCCCCAGGGATATTTCCTTTCAACAGAAAATTTCCAAAGACTAGATATGAGAATGAAAGGGCTACATCTAAGTTGTGAAAATTTTCAGCTGATTGGAAAGAACATTACATTTGTGGTTGGAGGGCCCACCTTGAAGCCCTTCAGATTTATAGCTGTGTGAGCTGGTCCTTACCCAACATCAGTAATCTCTGAATGACTCTATTACTGATCTCTAAAATGGGTTTCATAACACCAGCCTTGACAGTTGAAGGATTAAGGATTCCGTGAGATAATAGATAAGAAAGCCACAAAGCCCAATGAAAATACATGTTGTTATTAATATTAAGGGGAAATTATATTCTGACACCCATCATAGTGCCTAGCACACACACAAAAATTTGTTGAAAACTCATCTTTTTTTTTTTAAGAACAGTTTTTTAAAAAGATTTTTATATATTTATTTGACAGAGAGAGATCACAAGTAGGCGGAGAGGCACAGAGAAAGAGGAAGAAGCAAGCTCCCTGCTGAGCAGAGAGCCTGATGCGGGCCTCTATCCCAGGACCCTGAGATCATGACCTCAGCTGAAGGCAGAGGCTTTAACCCACTGAGCCACCCAGGCACCCTAAAAACTCATATTTACGTGGTCCTTGAGTAGAGGCTGAAGAAAGACCTTTTAGGCAAAGGGAACTTTTGGCATGCTATCAAGATCAAATCACACAGATGAATACCTGCACAGAAGCAGGGGTTCTTTTTAGTACCAAAGTCTGTTCTAGAAACCTAGTGAAGCCACGGATCCTTCTCAGGGTGTTTTGAATGTATAAAATAGAAGCCACAGCATTCCAAAGACAATTAATTATATTGAATATATTGTATTGTATCAAATGTATTGTGTACTGAAATACAACTATGAAAATATCCTAAAAATAAATTTATGGTATAATAATATATGTTTCTTCATTAACGCATTAAATAATAAGATCTAACACCACCTCTAGTAACAAATGCACTTTCAAAGCAGTAAGGAGTAAAGACTATATTTCAAAGTCTGTGCTTCCACTGTCATGATATAAAATACCTGTGATTCCTGGGGTGCCTGGGGGCACAGTCCGTTAAGCCTTTTGGTTTTGGCTCTGGTTATGATCAAGGTCCTGAAATCGAGCCCGACGCCCGATTCCCTGCTCAGCGCAGTCTGCCTAAGACTCCCTCTCCTTCTCCCTCTGTCCTTCCTCAACCCCTCACTCTCTCTCTCTGAAATGAATAAATGTTTTAAAAAAGGTGAAATATCTATGATTCTTGCAGATGACAAAATCCCATGTCCTGCTGACACTGCTGTGGTTATCGCCTGTATTCATTATTAAAGAAACACCACATTTCAGTGAGAGGTAAGTGAAAACCCTTTATGCACAGAAGCTGGGGCCCAAGTCCCCCCCCCCCCCAACTCCCGTTCCCTTTGGTGCACTGAAGGATCCTACTACCAGTCTTAGAGGCTCAGGCCTTGCTGTATCTGCAGCCTTCTCTGGTGTCTGGGCACAGCTCCCATTAGCTGAACCCGTACTGTGTGCTGACGGCCACTGCTTGGGGCGCTTTATGCTCATTAGAGCACCGAACACACAACCTCACAAAGGGGACACGTTTTACCTTTGGGAGCAAACCGAGGCTGAGGGGTTAAAGGTTCAGTGACTTGCCCAAGGTAGTAAATAGGGTTTGAACTGAATTCGGATTCTAAATCGCCCTTTGATCGCTTCGTGCTTTAAAATTGTACGAAGGAAGCTGTTGTGACGATTAGAGTTTAAGCCGCTTACCCTGGACGTGAGTGTGGGTAAGGAAACAGGAGGCTTCCCTGACTCTCGGTGAGGTGACCAACAGAGTGGCACTGCCGGTCAGCCATCCACACCCCCTCCCCAACGGGAAATGAAGGGATTTTAACTAGAGTTTCAAGAGAGAATGTGCTGAAAAAAGGAATACAATAGCATCTTTGTAGTTGCAACAAGATCTCTAGAGTGCCGGGAGAAGTGAGGGTAGTTGTGGGGAGAAGGGGGAGACGGAACTCCGAGGCTGACTGTGTGAGCTAACTGGGACCCGGGCCGGGTGTCCGGGGAGGCCGGGACGGAGTGCTCGTGCTGTCGGGGAGGCCACCCCTGCCGCCAGTCGGTCCCCGAGCTGGGGTCTCGTTCCCCCAGAAGGTATACACTGGGCCTCTGTGTGGACAGACAACAGAGCCACTCTGTCCTGGAGAAAGAGACCTGTGTGTCCTGCCCACCTTCCTCAGAGCCCAGGGACGGACATCCAGGCGGCCCATTCACTAGCCAGCCCAGCCTCTAGCGCTCACACTGCCTGCAGCCTCCACGTCCAGTGGGATCCCCCCAGGCAGCACAACCCAACCCGAGCCCCTCCCAGCCTGGACACAGTGGGAGCCCTTTTACTTCCCTCCCTTCCCCCCCATCATGCTTCCTCCATCTGGGTGGTCCTCGGCTATCACACTATCCTTGGGGCTGAAGCGTGCCTATCTCCTTTGGGGAAAAGAGTGAAGGGGATTGTGGATCCCATACTTTTTTGAAATTATGACCCCCTGATATCACAGGTTTGACTATATTTGGGTCTCCCCTTCCCATCTCAGGCAGGGCACCAAGCATTCTAAAGATTATAAAGCAATTGTTTGAATCGTTGCCAGAACAAAGAAGAGAGGCATGGCCTCTGTCCTCAGTTTATAGTCCAGATGGGAAGACGGCCATAGACAACATGGCCCGCCTAAGCCCTTAGATAGTTCGCGGAAATTAGTGAAGGGCGTACATGCTGCTTGTTTATGTATATGGAAGAGTAGACTCCCACGGATAATCTCCTTCCAAGAAACATGGAAAATGAGACATGTGTTCATGATAATAAGGGCCAAACCACTGAGACAGAAGAGACAGAATGTCTTGACAACCCACCGGTGCCCAGTGCATTGGAAGTAACCTGGGCTGCAAAAGCGGTCGGACACAGGCAAGCCCAGCAGCTGGGTAAGCCAAGGCTGTTCTGCTGCTAGGGCTCGGCCTGCCCCGCAGGAGCACAGGGCAGATGTGGGCGTGTGAAGCCCTGGGAGGCAGCGGCAGGGGAAACACCACAGCTCTGCCCCAGGGCACCACACTGCTGACACCAGCCCAGGATGGCGAGCCCGCTGTAGCCCGGAGCCCTGTGTCCTCTGGGCTCTGTGATCACAGGCTATGAGGAGCTCCTGCCGGCTCCTTCGCCCGTGCCCATGGTGGGGAGGGTGGGCAGGGGCAGGGTGGGGTGGGGTGGCGGGGGAAGGGCCTCCAAGGGGCCAGTCCTTTTTGTCTCTGAGCCTCAGTCTCCTTATCTCCCATCCATGCATCTCTGGCTCTGACTCTTCTCTTTTTCTCTCCCCTCTGATGTCTTCCACCAGGCTGATAAGGTTTCCAAAAAAAATCCCTAACTGACTTGGCTCTGGAGCCACGAACGTGCTGCCTGAACCAAGATGAAAGGATCTGAATTCTCCAGGTGGTTCTGGAAGAGGTTGTTTGCTCACTGCAAGCAAATGCCCTCGAAAGCCAAACAAAAACTGCCCACAAATAAGCAGCATGTGACACAGACCTTCCTGCAGCCACTTAGCAGAAACCCAAACTAAGGCCCACGGCAGGCGGGGAACCCGGGGGTGGCGTTGGAGGAGCCACAGGCTGGCGGGCAGAGAGCACCAGGGACCACGGGCAAGGTGGCTGGGGTAACCTCACCAACACTGTGCTCCTTTATTATTGCAAGTATCCCTAATCTAGTGTTCATGATAATAAGGGCCAAACCACTGTAGAAGATTAAAGGAGAAACGTCAAACACTTCGCTGTGGCTCTTAAAAATATAACATAACAGGGGCGCCTGTAAGCGACTGCCTTCGGCTCAGCTCATGATCTCAGAGACCCGGGATCGAGCCCGGTATCAGGCTCCCTGTTTTTCGGTAAGTCTGCTTCTCCCTCTGTCACTCCCCCTGCTTGTGTTCCCTCTCTAGCGGTGGGATAAATAAAATCTTAAAAGAAAAAAAGAACATAACATAATAATCTATTTTATAGAATTAAAATGATCAGTATCATTTTTAAATAAGTTACTGCTGTAGCATGATTACTTCTAAGTGTGACTAAAGGACACTGTAAGTTAAATAAAAGTGAAGATGAAAAGAGAAGAAGAAGGCAGACAGAGGTCTATATACCCACATCCCCGAACAAAAAACAAGGCACTCTTGATCGGCCCAGATTCCCTATCTGAGGTTACCAAGGACTAGAGGTTCTCCTGTCCAATGACATCCCTCCCACCTGCTGTCTCCAGCCAGGCCAGTCACCAGGCCCATTCCCCCAGCACCATCACTGCCCAGCTGCTCCCCTTCACTCCCTGCCGTACCCCTCCCTTTGAAGCTGCTCGCCAGAATGTGAACACATGCCACCTCCCCAAGCTCAGAAGCCCTTCCACTGCCCCACCGCCCTCAGGATAGTAAGTGCACAGCGGGATGGGGAAACCACCCATGCCTCTGAGCCAGGCTCTGCTTGTAGCCCTATGTCCAGGAGGTTCCCCCAACTCCCCTCCCAGCCAACTTTTGATGGCTCACTTTTGCCTTTGGGGCTTTGCTTATGTTGTTCCTTCTGCAAGACTGCCTTTCTTCCTTCTTATTGTATTATTTTAATTTACATACAGTACAACTAAAATATTTGCGGACAGTTCTAGGAGTTTTCACACATAGTTAGAGAGGCACCACCACCACCAGGATACAACAGTTCCATCACTCCCAAACCTCCTCCTTTCTCTTCATCTCCACCCCTGGCAACCATCATCTGTTCTTTGATGCCTACAGCTTCACCTTGCCCCGAATGTCATATAAATGGAATCGCCCAGGAGGTAACCCTTTGAGATGGATTTCTTCCACTCAGCAAAATGTCTTTGCGACTCCTCCAAGTTGTTGCGTGTATCAGTACATTAGGGTCCGGTCGGACCCCACCTTGTTAGTCCTGTCTACAGTTGAGGACATCTGGTTTGTTTCCAGTTTGGGGTGATTATGGATAAAGCTACTACAAACATTTGGATCCAGGTTCTTGCGTAGACAAATATTTTCATTGTTCTTGGGTAAAGACATAAGAATAGGGTTCTACCGGAAGTGTACGTTTCCCATCCCAGGAAACTGACAAGCTGTTTTCCAGAGTGGCTCAATCTCTGTACATTTCCACCTTTAATGTATCAGCCTCCAGTTACTCTGTTTTCTGGCCAGCACTTGATATTGTCAAGGTGTTTCATTTTTTAGCTATTTAATAGACATGTAATGGCTTCTCTTTTCTTCAACTGACAAAACCCAGGCCATCCTCTGACCCTCCCTGCCCTCAAGCATCCCTGTGGCTCCACACTCCCCGAGTAGTGCTCGGGTCATCCAGTCTGAGATGTGCCCTTCTCTACCTCCTCATCGGAGCCTTTAGCTCACAGGACAGAAACATTTCCTTTGTGCTTCCCTCTCCCCTGAACCTACCAGCCGCCTCGCTCCATACACACTCCCACAGGCCCCTGCTCTCACACACAGATGGCCTCACGAAACCGCATACTCCCCGGCGGCAGGGACTCGGTTACATACCTTTGCATTTCCTGCCCTAGCACTATGTCTGGCTTAAAGCAGATATTTTCTGAATGGATGGATAAAATAGTGACGTCCCCTTTCATGGCCTTCTAGATGTGCCACTTAAAAGAATTGCAAAGCCACTGGGAGTAGACTCAAGCCCTGCCTAAAAGGGAGACATGTTCACTCAGAACAAGTCAGGGCCTGGAGAGCAGTGTGAGGCTCCTACTCTGCTCATCTTCCACTTCCCCTGTCCCTCCCTCTCACTCTGAGCACCACTGAAATCCTGGGCTGCCGTTACACAGCACCTTCGGGCTCCCACTTGGTGAGCATCTCCAGGACCCCCAGCCTAGGCCCTTGGAATACAGCCAGATCCCAGGCCACTTCGAAGAATGTGTCTGTATCTCTGTGTGCGTGTTGGAGGTGGGGGTCCACACAGAGAAGGGCGGCCTGGGGATTACCCACAAACCACCATTCCACCCTCACTCTCAGGCCAGATGGCCCTTCGGGGGCAGACCTGGGTAGATGCATCTAGACGATACAGGTGCGGCACCCCAAACTCCCCAGATGGAAAGGTAACCCAGGGTGCTCACAGCACCTGGGCCTCAAGTAAACCTGAGCTGCTGTTTCTAAATCGGTACCTTGGCTGGGGAGGGAGGGCTGGGTCTCCCAGGTCTGTACTGAGGGAGCTGTCAGCATCTTGGAGGCCCATGTGAAGCACATTTCTTTCACCAGCCCCTGAAACAGCTAAGGAACTCATTCCTTTGTGAGGTCACTTCCTCACACTCCCTACCCACTGCTTTTTGAACCAACCTCTGCTTGGGCTGGATAGGGCCAGGAGATTATTTAAAACCCTCTGCTCCCCTGGCTGGTCCCATGCAGAGCCTGGCTCCCATATGCAGCAAGGCAAGGGGGTGCCCGCAAGAGAAGGAATCAAATTCCCCAGGGGCTCCCAGGGCTGGATGTCAGGGTTCCTGGTTCTGATTCCAAAACCAGTTTAACGTCTTTTCTTCAGCTGAGCCTGAGGCACTGGAGCAAGGGCCCTGGCTGGAGCGTCCCCAGCATTAGACCTCAGGGGCCAGGGACTGAGTGGGGGGCTGCACTCTTACCCAGTGACAAGCCAGGGGGCCCAGAGCACACAAACGGGGCACACATCTCCTGCAGGGAGGGCGTTTCCTTCCTGGTGAGAAGAAAGATTTATTTTTGTTTAAAGATTTTACTTATTTATTTGAGAGAGAGAGGGAGAAAGTGAGAGAGAGCATGAGAAGGGAGAAGGTCAGAGGGAAAAGCAGACTCCATCCTGGGACTCCAGGATCATGACCTGAGCTGAAGGCTGTGGCTTAACCAACTGAGCCACCCAGGCGCCCTGAGAAGAAAGATTTAAAGAAACCAGAGAACTGTTTTAGAATACAATCTGTCCAAAACCCTCAGGGGGTGGGAGGATAGGTGAGCCTCGCGGTGGGTATTAAGGAGGGTGCTTATTGCATAGACCACTGGGTGTGGGGCATAAACAATGAATCTTGGAAAACAGAAAAAATAAATTATTAAAAAAAGCATACAATCTGTCTGCACGTGATCCATACTTAGAGGAGAGTCCCAGGAGTCCCCACCCCCCCAACGGGTAGTGAGTGAAAATGCATCAGTGGCTTCCTTACCATGGGTTTTAGGTTCTTACAAAAAGAAAACCAATTTTGTGGGTCTTCTGTAAAGCCCCCTTCTTATAGCACCTTTGGGGCACCATGATTGCACTTGCTCTTTATAAAAGTCTATTATTATAACCCCAGGTTACAGAGGGGTCCCAAGCTCAGAGTGCTGGAGTGCTTATCTAGAGTTATGTGCTAGTCTCATCTGAAACAAACCTCCAATTTCAAACCCTGTGCCTCTCCTTCCCCACTTCAAGCTGTACCAAATGCCTCAAGTGTATAAAGAGGCTAGTGTCGGGGCGCATGGGTGGCTCAGGTGGTTAAGTGACTGCCTTTGGCTCAGGTCATGATCCCAGAGACCTGGGATCGAGTCCCACATCGGGCTCCCTGCTTGGCAGGAAGCCTGCTTCTCCCTCTCTCACTCCCCCTGCTTGTGTTCCCTCTCTGGCTGTGTTTCACTCTGTCAAATATATAACATCTTTAATTAAAAAAAAAAAAAAGAGGCTAGTGTCTATGATGGGAACTGCAGGGGGCAGGGAAAAGACTTAGGAGACCTGGGCTCTAACCCAGCTCTGAGTGACCTTGCGAAGCTCATATCCCTTCTCTGGTTCCAGCTCCTTTTCCTGAAGTTTCCCCTCTGTCTTAACCACCAGGGAATTTAGCTCTTGGTTCTTTTGAGAAAAACTGACCCATGTGTGGGTTCTGCTGGGATCCTGTCTGCTGGCATCCCCCCAGCATAGAGTAGAGACAGACAAGAAGAAATCCCTCCCATACCCACACTCTGGGCCTTCAAAAGTAACTGCAGTAAAATCTTTTATAACAAGGCTGAAGCAATTTGTTCTTGTAAGCTTGTCTGATCTCCACTTAGCCAGGCACTCAGATCCCCATTTCCATGGATAATCAGAAGCTGGCCACATGCCACTGAAAATAGCTCCCAGTGGGAACCACCTAAAGTACACAAGCAGAGAGATGATTATCAAAATCATGGTACTGAGCATTCAAAGTACGGCTATGAATATTTTCTGGAGATGCAGACATAGAACATGCTTTTCAAAAAGTGAAGTGAAACAAATCAGACTATAAAACTGCATGTTGGGTATAACCTCAACTCTTTAAAATAATACTCAGGGCGAATGGGAAATATGCCAAGATGACACCCATGGTTACACATAGAGGTTGACAGTATGACCAAATATAAACTTTGTGTTTTTTAAAGAATCAGGAAGGAGGGTGCCTGGGTGGCTCAGAGGGTTAAGCCTCTTCCTTCGGCTCAGGTCATGATCTCAGGGTCCTGGGATCCTGTCCCACATCTGGCTCTCTGCTCAGCAGGGAGCCTGCTTCCTCCTCTCTCTCTGCCTGCCTCTCTGCCTACTTGTGATCTCTCTCTGTCAAATAAATAAATAAAATCTAAAAAAGAAAAATAATCAGGAAGGAAACTTCTTTTAAAGTTGGCAATAATAATCTTAACTTCTATCAATATTCTTTTTTTTTAAATTTATTTGTTGGGAGGGAGGGAGGGAGGGGGAGAGAGAGAGAGAGAGAGAGAAAAAATGAGCATGGGGGAAGGACAAGCTGGCTCCCAGTTGAGCAAGGAGCCCCACATGGGGCTCCATCCCAGGACCCTCGGATCATGACCCAAGCCATAGGCAGATGCTTAACGGACTGAGCCACCCACGTTCTTCATCGGAGTTCTAAGTCTCGGCGCACACCGAGTCTCCTGCTATGATTGTAAGGAAAGATGGCAAGTGTTCCATTCTTAGCTTCAGAAATACACACAACAAGTCCTGTCAGAGACCCACACCCCCTCCAGGATGATCAAAAATATCCTCACAGGTCCTGCAGCTCAGTGTTCACTTTTGCAAAAAGACATCTAAGGATTCCAGACTTTTTACCTTTATATTTCTAACCCCGGGTTTCTCATTTCATGTGCCTTAGATCAGATATGACAGTGTTAAGGAATTACCAGATAAAGACCATATTGAAACAAGTTGGGGAAGTTCACAGCTCAGTTTTAATGAATTAAGAGAGGTTTCTATGAAATGATCCTGCAAGAGGGGCATATAAGATGTATCCTTTGCACATGAACTTCACCGACACCTTTTATTTTAGGACCTGTCTCAGGGGATGGCGGTTTGACAGGTTCAGGGGTATCTAGGGCAGTGCAATTCCTGTTCCCTCTGCCTTCTAACCCTGTGGTTCTCAGTCCTGGCTGCACATCACCTACGCAGCCTGGAAAACAAATCCCTTGGTCTCTGTCTGGCCTGGGTCTGGTCTGGGGAGCCCTGAGAGCCAGGGCAGAGAACCACATCTTCCTCACACCACCATAATGGTGTCCTTGCTAAGAAGTCAACACTAGATTGGGCTCCACCTTCAGAATTATTCATGTATTATCCATTTTTGAAGCTAAATGGAACTTCAAAGGACATCTAGTTCAATCTCCCATTTTCCAGAGGAATAAACTAAAGCCCCACCCAAGGATTCCCAGCCCCCCACCGCCTCTTTGCTGATTGGTCAGTGCCCAGCTGTCCCTTGGACCCCCGGGGCTCTGGACCACAGGACCCTTCATTCAGAGGGAGAAGCAAAGGAAACCTTCAGATCTCCAAGGCCATTTTGCTGCCAGAGGTTGCTTATCAGGCTGCCCCTCTCTCTGGCAAGTGGACCCTGACACCAGTGAAATTCTGACTCAAGTCCTCTTCCTAACACCCCAGAACTAAGGAGGAGGAGCCAGAGACTGCAGGCGGATGGGGACAGGAAACCCACACTAGCAGCAGGGCAAACATGTCCACATAGTCTTAAGCTTCTAGAACACAAGGCAAGCACCTTCACTCCCTGTGCACTCCATCCATCGCTCGAGGCCCGAGACGCGGTCAGAGTGAAAAGAAGGGGTACATGCACCCCAATGTTCATAACAGCAATGCCCATAATAGCCAAACTGTGGAAGGAGCTGAGATACCATTCAATGGATGAATACAGAAGATGTGGTTCATATATACAATGGAATATTCCTCAGCCATCAGAAAGGATGAATACTTACCATTTGCATGGACACGGATAGAACTGGAGGAGATTATGCTAAGTGGAATAAGTCAAGCTGAGAAAGGCAATTATCATATGGTTTCACTCATACATAGAACAAAAGGAATAATGAGGAAGGCCACAGGAGAAGGGAGGGAAAAGTGAAGGGGAAGAAATCAAAGAGGGAGACACACCGTGACAGACTCTGGACTCCAGGAACCAGTCTGAGGGTTACAGAAGGGAGGGAGTGAGGAATGGGGTAGGGGGATGGGCATTAAGGAGGGCACCTGTGGCGATGAGCACTGGGTGTTACATGCAACTAATGAATCACTGAGCACCACAGCAAAACTTCTGATGTACTATATGCTGCCTAACTGAACATACTAAAAAAATTAAAATAAAAAAGTAAAAAATAAAATCAAGAGACTCCTGCATACTGGTAACAACCCTCTGGGTTGATGGCTTTGGGCCCTATCACCTTTTGGCAATATTCTTGCTCCTGAACATGGAATTTTGTAGTAAAAAAAAAAAAATTCTGTACTTCTCAGTTTCACATCCTGTACCTCTCATCACCTCTCTTTTTCAACCCTAAGATTCCATTATTTTTGTCTCTTTAGCAGCACTGAGAAAGACACCTATGAGGACTAGAGAGAGGGTATTAGGAGGGAACCGTGAAACACACAGAGCCTCCTGGTACCCTTCCCTGAGCCCCCAGCTCTGACACGACCAGCTTGTGGCCTCTGGCCAGAATGAACACCTTAGCACCCAAGGAACTAGTCTCCCCGAGACCCTCCATCCTACACAGACTCGCTTCCCAAGTCTAGACCCACAGCTAAGCTCCCAGAGAAGTATTTCCAGTGGGCCCCAATCTGGCCTCTGCGAGCTTAAGAGTGGGGAGAGAGAACAGGTTGTAGAAGCAGATGGAAGAGCCCTGCAGGTTCCTTCAGAGCTCAGACTCACTGTGGTGTCTGACACCCCCCCCCCACTCCACCCACCCAGGGTAGGGCAGTGAACTGTAGAACAGCAAGCAGTCCTGCAAGTCACTTCTGCCCAGAAGCAGAGCTCACCAGCAGCCCGACAGAGACAAACCCCCTCTCCTGAGGCTACAACATGTAGCCTGGTGCATGCTCAAAGGCTCTCTCTTTCCTGCGAGCTGGTGTCTTTGAGTTTTACCCATGGAAAGGCAACGGTTCACAAGTTCTCCAGCTTCCTGAATAACATCCCGGACCAACCAGCGCTCCCACACCTGCCGGGGGGGCCAGGAGATGGAGCCAGGCACTGGGCCGTTACCAGACCCAATTTATTTCTTCGTGGATCAAGGTTCAGCCAGGGTGTACGGGTCCCTAATGAAAGCGCACTTGGTCGTCCCGCCAAGGGAAGCGGCAAAGCTGATTGCCCACCCCTCGCCCGCCACACTTCGTTCTAGGTGCAGAAATAAAAGCCGCTGAGGCCCCCAAGCAACCTTCCAGAACAATTCGGGCTCCCGGAGCCATCTGTCTGGGTGCCCGCCCGATCTGCCCACCCGAGCGTCCCCTCTGAGATTCCTACCATGTCCCCTGTGGTGGCTGGACCCGCTGCGCCTCCGGCGACCCTCAGCCAACTCTCCAGCTCATGCCACCGCCCGGGGGGGGGGGGGCGCCCCTAGCTCTGTGACTCTCCAAGGCTTCCCTGGATGCGGGTTTCCCAGATCCGAGGTCCACAGCTTCCCAGAGGCCAAGTGACCCCACAATTCCTGGATGTGCGATGTGCTCACTGACGCTTTGCAGGTGGGGTTGTTAGAGGAGGTCTGGGATGTCCAGACCATGGGGGATCTGAGTGTCTGAGGATCTGTGGTTCTGCAGGAGATGAGAGCCTCCTCGATCAGCTAGGGACTTTTACAGTTTGCGAAGTCCCTGCAGCCGTCCCAGTCCAGCCTCCCCACTTCCCCGAAAGCGAAGGAGGGGGGAGTTCCTTTCACAATAAAAGCCCTACCCCGGGCTTAAGGCCGCCACAGCCGCCTACAGCAGGGGCCCAGGTGCTAGGAAGAAATGGGATGATCTGAGGCTGGGCGGCCAAGAGGGTCTGGGCAGTTCGCCCCGATCCCGCCTCCAAGGTGTGAGGGTGTTCCGTGAGCCCTGAGCAATCATGGGCGGGAGGAGGGACGGAGAGGGGGAAAGAGGGGCCTGGCCGGTCCACCAAGGGTCGCAGAAACTTGCTCTCCCAAGCAAAGACTCAGAAAGATTAAGTCTTTCACTAGCATCTCCTAACCTTATTTGGGCTCAGTCTCCAAGGGCAGTTTGGAATACTCCAAAGGAAAATCCTTTGACCACTTAAGGTCAATCACAATGGACATTTCCTACCCCTGAGAATTAACCAGTGTTTAAATCGCTGGAGTAAATGGCTGATATGACCCTTCTGCTATGGATGCATAGAGTGTGTGTGTGTCCCCTGGGTCACCTATAGTCGGCTACCACACAGTGGAGGCAGGACCTGAGGATCTGCATGCTCCTTGCTGGAGAGAAGGCTGGGCTTGGAGTCCATAGTCCTGGAATTGGGGGCTGGTCCCTCTGTTAATAGCTGAGTGACATTTAACAGCTGCGTCACCTTCGAGAGTCACCCTCAACCAGTGCCTAGACATCTTTGAGACCTATGTCCCTAAGTAGCCTAATGTTTGGAGCTCAGGATTCTTAAGAGCCTAAAGGCATGAAGGCAGAGGTGAGGGCAGGGTCAGAAGTAGGGTACCCTGAGAGAATCTGGGAGCCAGGCTGAAAAATTACCCTCTGAGGTTGAAATTAGTAAGAATCATCACTAGATGGACAGAAATCTTCCCGGCGTCACCTGCTCCAGAATGCTTTGAGGTTGTCACTGATGACAATACTTTTTTTTTTTTTTAAGATTTTATTTATTTATTTGACAGAAAGAAGCACAGCCAGAGAGGGAACACAAGCAAGGAGAGTGAAAGAGGGAGAAGCAGGCTTTCTGCTGAGCAGAAAGGAGTGGGACTCCATCCAAGGACTCCAGGATCATGGCCTGAGCTGAAGGCCAACACTTAATGACTGAGCCACCCAGGTGCCCCTGCTGCCAGTACTTCTAAAGGAGAACAAATATCCAGAGGTCTCCTTAAATTGTTTCTGGGCATGGGGTGACAGACAGAAGAGAATTTCTTTAGTCTTTATTATGTTCTGGATGCTTTCCGTGGGTTATTTCATTTCATCATTACAAACAATCCGAAGAGAGAAAATTTATTATCACCATTTTACAGATGAGGAAACTGAGGAATAGGGAGTGAAAGTGACTTTCCTAAAGCCAGATAGTAAGTAGTTTTTAGCAAACCAAAGAGCCTACTCCTTAGAACAGAAGAGGAAGAGGAAGAAATTGATAAACCAGGAAGCGGAGGCAGGATGCGATGCTAAAAACTAGATGAGGATGGGGGTGGGAGGACGATGCGGGGAGTGAATCCTGCAGAGTGTCTCAAACAGACATCCGAGGAAACAGTGTGGTCTTTTGGATCTCCTCTTCTGACTGTGACCCACATAAGATGGACACTCTATGCTGTGACCCTTTACCAAACATTTATATCTGAATGTCCCCAAAACCAAGATTTATAATACATATTTGCATGGGATGCACTCTGATATTTTCTGTTGTGTTCCATTTTAGTTATTTGTAATGGTGGTCTCAAATCATTAAGTCTATTTCAATAATATCCACAAATAAGTACAGTTTGAAAAACCACAACCCTGGAGAGTGGAGTAGACATATTTATTTTAATTAATGTTTTGAAAGGGTTTTGCAGTATTCTGCAGAATTTATTTGTTATGTATAAAAGGAATTTAAGAGGCAGGGATTCTGTTGGCCAAGATTGCGAACACTGAGCACAGTTAAATAGACTGTCTCTCTCTCTCTCTCTCTCTCTCTCTCTCTCTCTCTCTCTCTCTCTCTCTCTGTTTAGCAGTAGGACCCATCAGAACCGTCAATGTTAATGTGCATAGAGATTTCCTGAGAAAGTTGGAAAGTACCCAGTTTTTTCCACATTTACCAGATGCTAAGCTCTTTTTCTGAGGACTCTGGGACTGACCCAGCCAGGTGAATTGTCGCCACAAGAACAGAGAGTCAAAGCCCTACGTTCTGAAGCCAGGCTCCCAAGCCCAGCATCCTCTTGTTTGCCTGATACTCTACTCAGCCAAGAAGGGGCCGAGACGTGAACAACCGCGACTTTGGACTTTCATAACCCAGACTGAACGTAAGCACTCGGTATTCCAGGAATGACCACTGCGGGGTGAGCAGATCAGACAGCTCTGCAACTGCCAAATCGAGGGTCCTGACTCCACCTGCCCTTCCCAGGTCCTGCCTAGAAAAGCAACTCCCCCTCCTTACCAGCTCCCACTTCCTTCTGGTTTTGCAGTGCTAGAATTCAGATAACTGGTCCACAATATCTTAGATGTAATCATTGAATTCCCTGATAACGTCCTCCCGCATAGGGCCATGACCGTGGCCATGACCGTGGCTGTGACTCAACAGGTCTGCATGCTGACAATCTTTGACATGTCCCCCTGTCCCCCTGCTTTTTGTTGTTGTTGTTGTCCCCTGTTCCCCTGCCTCCTCACCCTCCATGCATTTTTTGTTGCATAGTCTGTGATTGCTGTTAATATCCAGAACAAGTAAGAGGTAGCACTGCATTAGAACACTGTCTGGCTATCTACTAAAGCTAAATTACACATGACCTGTGACCCAGCAAATACTAGAATTTGACCCAATGGGAATGCCTACATATACATATCCAAAGCCATGTACATTCAAGGAAGTTCATTACCAGCAAATTATTTGCAATGGTCACAAACAAGAAACGACCCAAATATCCATCAAGAATAGAAACAAAATAAAAGGTTGTGGTGTATTCACACAATGGAGTGTTTAACAGAAATGGTAAGTCATGAACTAGCCACACATGAAGGATTCTGCAGAGGGAGAGAAGCCAGCCACAAAAACCGGCCTATATATGCCTTCATTTCAATGCAGCACATAAACAGGCCATGCTGCTCTCGGCTGTTCGAAATCAGGTGAGTGGTCACCCTGAGGAAAGTCATGACTGGGAAGAAGACACGAAGAGGGCTTTTGTGGCACTGCTAGTCTTTTGTTTGTCAATTTGGCTACTAATTTGAGTACCAATTACGGATGAAAATAAATCAAGCTGTAATATTTAGGGTATGTGCACTTTTCTGTCTGTATGCTAAACTTCAGTAAAAAAACTACCTGGAATGAAAATGAGCACATCCTATCTCTAGCCTCAAAGGACTCATAATCTATCCTAACAAGCTCCAAACTTTTTAACTTTTCAGCTCAGTAGCAATAAGTTTTTGAGTATATTCCCCAGTATGTGCATTACTTATTTACAAGTTACTTAAGTGTATGGCCTTATTTTATAGAAATGTTTCTTTACACACATGCATGCGCGCACACACACACATACACAGAGTACCAACATGTATGTATCGATGACACTCTTAGTCATGCAGAGCTCTCTAATGAAAGGAGATTTTGAGAGCTACCCTATGACCCAGCAACTGCACGACTGGTTATTTATCCTAAAGATACAAATGCAGTGATCCGAAGGGGCACATATACCCCAATGTTTATAGCAGCAATGTCCACAATAGCCAAACTATGGAAAGAGCCTAGATGTCCATCAACAGAGGAATGGATAAAGAAGGTGTGATGTATATACACAATGGAATATTACGCAGCCATCAAAACCCCCCAAATCTTGCATTTGCAACAACGTGCGTGGAACTAGAGGGTATTATGCTAAGAAAAATAAATCAATCTGAGAAAGATGATTACCATATGCTCTCTCTGATATGAGGAATTTGAGAAGCAGGGCGGGGCGGGGGGGAAGGAAGGGGAAAAATGAAACAAGATGGGACCAGGGAGGGAGACAAACCATAGGAGACTATTAATCTCAGGAAACAAACTGAGGGTTGCTGGAGAGCAGGGAGGCAGGGAGGGAGAGGGTGGCTGGATGATGAATTTGGGGAGGGTGTGTGCTATGGTGAGTGCTGTGAATTGCATAAGACTGATGATTCACAGACCTGTACTGCTTAAGCAAATAACACATTATATGTTAATTAAAAAAGAAAGGAAGGAAGGGAGGGAGGGAGGGAGGGAGGGAGGAAGGAAGGAAGGAAGGAAGGAAGGAAGGAAGGAAGGGAGAGAGAGAGAGAGAGAGAGAGAGAGAGAGAGAGAAAGAAAGAAAGAAAGAAAGAAAGAAAGAAAGAAAGAAAGAAAGAAAGAAAGGTTGTGTTTCCAAGAAGGTGGATCATGGTAGCTGCTAGAGCTATTCATAAGCATCTAACACCCCATCTTTCAGACAACTAGTAGGATGTATGTCTCCCTGCCCTTTGAAGTTTGCTGGGGTCATGTTACCAGCTTTGGCCAATGAGAAGTTAAGTAGAAGAGCCATTGCTTCCGGGTGGACTGGCCATGCCCCTTCTCCTATGCATGACTGAAAAGCTTCTGTCAAGAAGGAGCCTCCATCAGCCTGGGTCTCTGGGGACTATGATGAGCAGAGCCTCCAGGAGACCTCTTCCAATGTGAGAGTGAATGAAAAATAACTATGTTTTAAACATCAAGATTCAAAAATTGTTCCTATAGCATAATTCAATCCATCCTAATTACATGAATAAAATTACTTTTGAGAAGACTTGCTTTAGAAAAACCATAAATCGGATTTTGTCACTCTTCTGTTCAGAACCTTCCAGAGGCTTCACATCCCCCTGAGAGTAAAAAAAAAAAATCCCAAGTCTTACAGGAGCCTCACAAGTCCTTCCTGTTTGTGTGTCATCACCACCGTCTCTCTCTCCCTGCCTGTGCTCCAGGGAATGCTCTCCTCTTTATTGTTTCTTGCATATTCCACGCACTATGCCACCTCAGGATCTTTGTACTTACTGTTCCCTCTGACTGAAATGCCCTGTGTTATCCTTCATCTCCTTCAAGTCTTTGCTCAAGTGTCACCACCTCAGGGAAGCCTTCCCCGACTGCTGTATTTAAGACTGATTACATACTTCATCTCCCTTCAGTTTTATCTTATGAGTTAGTTTTTTTTCTGAGCTAGACACTTGTTGGATGCTATGTTAAAAGAGTTTTTATTTTATTTTTAATTTTTATTTATTTATTTGACAGAGAGAAATCACAAGTAGGCAGAGAGGCAGGCAGAGAGAGAGGAGGAAGCAGGCCCCTCACTGAGCAGAGAGCCCGATGGGGGCCTCAATCCCAGGACCCTGAGATCATGACCTGAGCCAAAGGCAGAGGCTTTAACCCACTGAGCCAACCAGGCGCCCCAAAGAGTTTTTAAATTTAGATAACCAATAAACTCCTCATCTCTAGAAAACAGCACTGCTGTATTATTTTCTTTCTGAATTTAAGTTGCTTGGCAGTTGGCTGCCCCCGGGGTGCTGGCGGGGCCTCGGATTACACAGTGGGCTCTGCAAGTAGTAAACATCCAGCTGAGACAGGTTGGCGCTAGTGGGGATTTTACTATTTCTACTAGAGGACACTTCCTGCTTCATCGGGAGTGAGTCGATCTTTCCCCTTCACCAGTTCTAAGGAGTCAGATTTCCGATTTGCCCTAATGACGTTTTAGGTTCCTTGTAAACTTTTAACCCAGGCGGTTACATGACTGGTTCACTCTTTACTATCGTTCCTTGTCTGGCTCTATCTCAGATTTACTAAATCAAAATTTCCAAGGCTTGAGAATCTGTATTTTTTTAAGCACCATACCTAATTCTGAAGCACAGTCAGGGCTGAGAGCCGCTAAGCTAAGCAGTTCCTCTTCCTTGGTTCTCATGTGCAAATGGCCATTCTAAGAAACCCTGGAATCTCTCTCCTTCTATCCATTCTCACTGCCACTTCTTGGCCCAAAGTCTTGTCTCGTTCACAGGACTCTTGGAGGGACCCCTGAACTAGTGTCCCGGGCTCTACTTTTACTCCTTCCAAACTATCCTGCACATCATAGCTGAAATGTGGGCTTGCCCCTGGCCTGTTCCTCATAACTGTCAGGATTAAATGCAGATTCCTCAGCATGGCTTTCAAGGTCCTGCAGAGTTTGACTCCTAATTACCTCTATTGGCCTCTTACACATTTCTAAAGCTTCTAAGTGGTTTCCTCCCTCAAAGCCTTTTCTCGACCCAACGTACCTCCAGCTCTGGCCCCTTCACTCCCACCTCTACATCTTCTGTATCCTGAAAACCCAATAGAGCGTGATTCCTGAAGTTACTCTATTGCAAATATGATCTCGTGAGTCTCTTTTGTGGACCTTGAGCTCCCTAGAGGAAGGGTCCATCCTGGGACCTTCTGACTCGATTTGCCTAGGAGCAAGTAATGCTTCTAAATTAAAGAATAAGACAGAAGACCTGGGTTCAATGCTGAATCTACTGCTCACAAAGCATAGGTACTCAGGAAAGCAAGTTCCCTCCTACTGGCTTCAAGATTCCTCATCTGACAAATAAGGACCCTCATCCCTGTCCAGCACCACATCTTGGGCTCCTGCAACCATGTGACATATTCATGTAAGTTACATTATCCAAACATTACCTGTCTCGAGATAAACTTTGGAAAACGTATTGTTTTATGGGTTTGTTTTTTTTTTTAAGATTTTATTTATTTATTCATTTGACAGAGAGAGAGACACACACAGCAAGAGAGGGAATACAGCAGAGGGAGTGGGAGATGGAAAAGCAGGCTTCCTGCTGAGCATGTAGGGCTTGATTCCAGGACTTTGGGATCATGACCTGAGCTGAAGGCAGACGCTTAACCAACTGAGCCACCCAGATGCCGCTGAAAACATTTGTTTAATCCATGAGTGAATAAATGAGAAAGAAACTTCCTTTGCAGCAGAGAATGCTAGCATCCAATTTACCATCTCTCTTTTCATTCATGGAACCCCTATCTTTTAGGGGGCAGCAGTGTACTCAGCCAAAAAAAAGTATGTTTCACATCCTTCCTTGAAAAAAGGGACAGCCATTGAGAAATAAATGGAAGTCAGTGGGTGGGGTCCTTTAGGTTATAGTTTAGCAAATGTCCTTTCCCCTTCCTTCTACTGTGGGCAGAGCATGTATATTTGCTCCACTGTTATTGGCCTTGGCCATGGACATATTTTGACCATGAAAATGTAAGCAAACAGAGGTACTGTATATACTATGCAGTATCACATGGCTTTCATTCTGGTGATTCACCATATAGAGAGCAAGCCGTGGGCAGCCTCTACCCTCCAGGCTGAGCCCCAAAGCAAGACACAGAGGACAGACCTAAGGCTCAACTCACCGCCTGGAGCCCAGCCCAGTCAACCCACAGGCATGAGAACAAATGGTTATGGTTGGAAACCACTGAGTTTTGGAGAGGTTTGTTACAGAGCACTATTGTGATAAAAGTTGAGTGCTACAGGTAGGACGGTTAAGACTTTAGAGAGCCAATCCAGGACAGAAGTGTTACCAGGCAAAAAAAAAAAAAAAAAAGGCAAAAAATAAAAAGAGAGCACCATGTTATACTCCCTAAATCCCATAATAATATAATATATAACAAATTATTATAAATGTGTTATCACTTCAACATAAAAATATGGAGATTGGTGTTCTTTTTTTTTTTTTTTAAGATTTTATTTATTTGACAGACAGAAACACAGCTAGAGCAGGAACACAAGGGAGATATGTTATTAAGCGTCTGCCTTCAGCTCAGGTCATGATCCCAGAGTCCCGGGATCGAGCCCCGCATCGGGCTCCCTGCTCGGCGGGAAGCCTGCTTCTCTCTCACTCCCCCTGCTTGTGTTCCCTCTCTGGCTGTGTTTCTCTCTGTCAAATAAATAAAATCTTAAAAAAAAATTATACTTTAATTTAAAAAATTAAATAGAAAGACTCATCTAAATAATTTGGTAAGAATATTCATCAAGTAAAGCAAACTATGAATGGATTCTCTTGTTGAGTTAGTCTAATAATTGAATTTCCTTTACTTCATAAATGCTATTATTTATACAAAACAATAATAGGACTAGTTAGAAACAAGGATTTGTAATAATTAAAAGTATGTATGAGAGGGTGCCTGGGTGGCTCAGTGGGTTAAAGCCTCTACCTTCAGCTCAGGTCATGATCCCAGGGTCCTGGGATCAAGGCCCATGTCAGGCTCTCTGCTCGGCAGGGAGCCTGTTTCCCCCTCTCTCTCTGCCTGCCTCTCTGCCTACTTGTGATCTCTCTCTCTGTCAAATAAATAAATAAAATCTTAAAAAAAATTTTTTAAAGTACGTGTGAGAAAAATATAACAATATTTTATCTTTCTCTTTTGATATAGCTATTTATTTAAAATCTTTATGGCTATTTACATAGACTATGTTATTATAGATTCTTAAGCTATGTAAGTGTAAGACTTCACGAGAACATAAATACAATAGGACTAGTTAAATAGTTACATATATTTAATAAAAATAACAATACATTTCTTTCTGTCCCATGATACAGTAGGATATTTTTACTTTTCCTGTTTCATTTCCCAATAGCATCTCTCTGAACTGCCTGCAGCCTTAGGACGACCTTCTTTTTATTTTATGTAATAGTAAAACCAAACACAGTCCATATGTGAACTTCACTTTGACCTATAACTCCGCTCTTACATCGATGTTTTCTTGTATGTGTTTTGTCGGCTGCTTAGGGCAGTCCAATGTTTTGTTTGAAGGATGACGTGAAGCTAAATATCCTCCCAACAAATGTATTTCAGAATGGGAGGCCAAGAATTGTATTTACTAGGTTTATCTTATAGCTGCAACAACAGGCCTGCTTCTCCCTCTCCCTTTGCCGGACATTCCCCCTGCTGATGTGCTCTCTCTCTCTCTTTGTTAAATAAATAAAATCTTTAAAAAAAAAGACTTTTTAAAAAAATTAAAAATAAAAATAAACAGAAACAAATTAGCTGTCATCCTAAGTTAAACTTCTCTTTCTCAGGGAAAATAGACTTAAAGCACACAGGTAATTTGAAGTTGTGAAATTAAATGCTAAGTAAGTTACAGTCTTTAATAAAGAAATTGAGAAAGTCCTGTTTAATCTTGTTGCCTTTTCCTGGTAATACTTTCTGGAGTTCTAATGCAGTCTTACTTCCAAAAATCAAGCCTTTTTTTTTTTTTCTGTAGAAGTTTTGTTTGTTGGTTTTTTTTTTGTTTATGGAGAGAGGAGTGAGTGGGGTGCAGGAAAGGGAGAAAGAAGGTTAAGCAGGCTCCGTGCCCAGTGCAGAGCCCAATTTGGAAGTAGATCTCATGACCTTGAGATCATGGCGGGAGCTGAAATCAAGAGTCATATGCTTAAACTGATTGAGCCACCCACGCACCCGGCTGTAAAAGTTTTTGATGCAACCTACCCACATCAAACGACTCAGGTGTAGTCAGTTCATACTTTTTCAGGCCCCCTGTGACCTCTTCAAAGATCACCAAACTGTTTCAGAGAAACAGCATAGGAACTGTTTCACTATAATCCTTTTCGCCATTCTCATCAATATACTTCCAAATTAAGAAGGACATGGTTGCCAACTGAATATTCGTGACCTCCCAAAACTCATAAGGTGAAGACTGAAACCCTAGTGTGGCTGTATGTGGAGATGGGGCCTCTAAGAAACAGCTAATGTTAAGCGAGGTCATAGGTGGGGCCCTGATCCAATAGGATTAGTGCCTTATTAGAAGAGACACCAGAGCGCTCGTTTCTCTCTGCCCACATGCATACAAAAAGAGGTCACGTGCATACACAGAAGGTGATTGTCTGCAACTTCCTGACATCTTGATCTTGACCTTGTAGTCTCCAGAATTGTGAGAAAATTAATTTCTGTTGTTTAAGCCACCCAGAGGTCTATGGTATTATAACAATCCATGTGGACCCAAACAGACCACCTTCTTGTTCCATATTTTGAAACTATGATTTTATGGCAGCCCTTTTTATGTCTTGGCAGGAAGTTTCCTGTGATGCTGAACTTTCAGTGCTAAAACCAAGATAGTACTGAGCAAACTAGGGAGACAGTCATCCTTGCCTAAAGGAAGCTCAGATCTATATCAGTTATATCTGCTTCCAGAATGGAGGAATTCGATTAGCAATGGGCTATACTTACTAAGCATCCACGAGGACCAGGTAGAGTCCAAGGTCTTTTCAAAGACATTTAATTTCATATATATATTAACTTAATATATATACACACACACACAATAGCCCCACGAAGTAGCTCTTATACTCTTCATTTTACAGATGAACAAAATGGAGGCTTAAAATCTAGACCCCCCCAAAAAAAAATCTAGACCCCACCACTTACAGACTTAGAAAAAGTGGAAAATGGATTTTTGTCCTTGCATTTGCTAGAGCGAAGCCATATCTGGGTAAACTAAGGGTCAGACACACTGGCAAAGAGACGAGGATTAGAGAACTCTAATGGAAAGACAACAAATTGTAGAGAGTATGAGTTAGGCCCTGCCAGTCCTACTATTCTTCCCTACCACTGGTGACTGCTTTTATTCCCAGAATAGTAGGACCTTGTTTTATTAAGAGTTGTATACCTTACACAGTAGTCCTTGAACTTCTTCCCTAATGGCAAACCAGAGAGAATTTATACCCAAGGCACATGACTGAGGATGAGGCCTTAAGCTTTCTTACAGGTAGCATGTGTTTGTTTCAATGTTAAAATAACTAAATAATTATTAAAATGTTTGAAATACCTTTCTGACATTGTGTTCCAAATCTTTATCTAAAATTACTGCTCCAGAAATCAGTAACTGTGGGGAAGCCATTTCACATTTATAACACAACATTTCTTACAAAAACAAAATGAAATGATGCCTTCCTTCTCTATTCCATAGTCTTCGTGAGAACTGTGGAAATAATTTTACATACCATATATTTTTTGAGCTTATAACTTTTTTTTAAAGATTTTATTTATTTGATAGAGAGAAACACAGCCAGAGAGGGAACACAAGCAGGGGGAGGGAGAGAGGGAGAACCAGGCTTCCCGCCGAGCAGGGAGCCTGATATGGGACTCGACACCGGGTCTTCGGGATCATGACCTGAGCCGAAGGCAGTCGCTTAACCCACTGAGCCACCCAGGCGCCCTGAGCTTATATCTTTTTAGGTAGCCAAGGGTCCATGCTTAGTTTACTGCTCTGGAGAAATGAACAGTGTCAATAATTATATTTATTTTTAATTTTTTAAACTCCAGCATAATTGGGGCGCCTGGATGGCTCACTTGTTAAGCATCTGCCTTCGGCTCAGGTCATGATCCTGGAGACCCGGGATCGAGCCCCACATCAGGCTCCCTGCTCGGTGGGAAGCCTGCTTCTCCCTCTCTCCCTCCCCCTGCTTGTGTTCCCGCTCTGGCTGTGTTTCTCTCTGTCAAATAAATAAATAAAATCTTTAAAAAAATAAATTCCAGCATAATTAATATAAGTGTTATATTAGCTTCAGGTGTGTAATATAGTGACTCAACACTTCTGTACATCACTCAATGCTCATCATGATAAGTGTACTCTTTAATCCCCTTCACCTGTTTCACGCGTTCCTCCACCCACCTCCCCTCTGGTAAGTACCAGTTTGTGCTCTACATTTAAGAGTCTGGTTTCTTATTCGTTTCTATTTTCCTTTCTTTTCTTTTTTAATATTAAATTAATCAATTAATTAATTAATTAATTAATTAATTTTAGAGAGAGAAAGAGGGAGAGAGAACACAGGCAGGAGGAGGAACAGAGTTGGAAAAGGAGAAGCAGGCTCCCCGATGAGCAGGAAGCCTAATGCAGGGCTTGATTCCAGGACCCTGAGACCATGCATGACCTGAAGCAAACGCATTGCTTAATCGATTGAACCACCCAGGTACTTCGTCTCTATTTTTCTTTAGAAGAGATTTGCAAATGAGATATCTGATAAAGAGTTAATATCCAAAATATATAAAGAACTTACACAACTCAACACACACACTCACAAATAATCTAATTTAAAAATGAACAGAAGACATGAATAGATGTTTCTCCAAAGAAGCCATGCAGGTGGCTAAGAGACACATGAAAAGATGTTCAACATCTCTGATCATCAGGGAAACACAAATCAAAACCACAATGAGACAACGTTAAAAATAGAGCTACCCTCCAACCCAGCAATTGCACTCCTGGGTATTTATCCCAAAGATATAGATGTAGTGAAAAGAAGGGGCACATGTACCCTAATGTCCACAGCAACAATGTCCACAATAGCCAAACTGTGGAAGGGGCTGAGATGTTCCTTAACAGATAAATGGATAAAGAAGATGTCATTCATATATATAATGGAATATTACTCAGCCATCAGAAAAGATGAATACCTACTGTTTGCAACGACATGCATGGAATTGAAGGATATTATGCTAAGTGAAATAAGTCAATCAGAGAAAGACAATTATCATATGGTTTCACTCATATATGGACTATAAGGAATAGTGTAGGGTAATAGGGGAGGGGAGGGAAAACTGAATGGGAAGAAATCAGAAAAGGAGACAAACCATGAGAGACTCTTGACTCCAGGAAACAAACTGAGGGTTGTAGAAGGGAAGGGGTGAGGGGATGGGGTTACTGGATGGTTGATATTAAGGAGGGCACATGATCTAATGAGCCCTGGGTATTATGCAACTAATGAATTATTGGACACTACATCAAAAACTAATAATGTATCACATGTTGGCTAGTTGAATTTAATTTAAAAAAACCACAATGAGATACAACCTCACATCTCTCAGAATGGCTAAAATCAAAATCACAAAAAACAAAGGTTGGTGAGTATCTGGGGAAAAAGGAACCAACCCTGTTGCACTAGCATTGGGAATGTGAACTGGTGCAGCCACTGTGGAAAACTGTATGGAGGCTCCTCACAAAGTTAAAAATCAACTTTTGCTATGACCCAGCAACTCCAGTACCGAGTATTTACCCAAAGAATACAAAAACACTAATTTGAAAAGATACACACACCTCAGTGTTTATTGCACCATTATTTATAATAGCCAAGATATGCAAGCAGCCCAAGTATTCATCCACTGATGAATCGATAAAGAAGATGTGAGATGAAGAGTATCTGATACATATATATATCACTCACACTGGAATATTACTCAGCCATAAAAAGAATGTAACCGTGCTACTTGCAACAACACGGATGGATGTTCAGAGTATTATGCTAAGTGAAATAAGTCAGTCGGAGAAAGACAAATCCATATGATTTCATACATATGTGGAATTTAAGAAACAAAACAAAGAAAAAAATAACTATATTTTTTACTGGAATTCTACCTCTAGTTCTCACTCATAAAACACTCACACTGCAGCCAAGCAAAGCCTAATCAAACGTAAAGGCTAATTCCCTGGCCCAGCTGAAGGAGCTAAGATTGTCAGGATCACATTTTCCTACTTATTTATCTCGGGTTCCAAGTGCATGGAACAGGGTCAGCATTGATTATTTCAGCAAATATGCAAGTTTATTATCTTCGCACCACAACAGATCTTAGAGACATTGCAATAATAAAGAAACAGTATCACTCCATTACTGATGTTTGATTGCTGACCTCTTTCAAGCCCCATCCTTTCCTCTTCTATTGCCCCACTCCTGGACAGACCTATTAGAAACCCTGCGGGCTCCCTTCTTGGTGCCAGTGAGAAGTTCAAACTCTGCAAGACCCCAGGGCAGACTAGGTATCCTCACCCCAACTCTACTCCCCACGCAAGAAAGAATATCCAAATGGCCAATAAGCATGTGAAAATGATACTCAACCTCCTTAGTCATTAGGGAAATATAAGTTAAAGCCACTAAGCTACCCCTACACTGCCAGCAGATGGCTACTATTTAAAACACTAAGGAGGAAGAGAATGCAGGACAGAGACTCTCATATATTATTGGGAACAGTTTTGATCGTGATGACTCCTTGTAAACTTTTGGCAGCATCTACTGAAGCTAAACATATGCCCAATTTATGAGGCAACAATTCCACCCATATTAATTAATTAATACAAATTTATATAAATATAGATAGCTAGTCCAGAGACATGAGCGAACGGGGCAGCCAAAAACATCTAAAACAATGTTCATAGTAGGTTTATTCACAATAGCACCAAATCTGAGACCACCTAAATATCCATCAACCAGTGGGATAGCCAGTTAATTGAATAGTACTCAGCACTTTAAAAAGCCTCCATTATATACAACATGGATAAATCTTGCAGACAAAATGTGGTGGAGACATCTACACTTCAAAAGTAAATACTAAATGATTCTATTTGTATGGAGAACAGATAACCCTACCTTATAGTCCTAGAAACCATTAAAATGGTTAATCCTTGGGAGGAAGTTGACCAGTAAGAAGCACAAGGAACCCTCTGTGCCATCTGGATCTGGGTGGTGGGCACAGTCCGTCTCACTGTTTGCCTCCACTGAAGACAAACTTACTCTTCTCAAGCCTGCTTTTCCTAACTTAGCATGTCAACAAAAGTAGCTCTGCTTTATCTATTTTAAGTTGCTGTCGCTTTTTTTCAATTAAACATAATTTTAGGGATCTTACCTCTAAGTAAATTATAAGTGCTACAGGTGTGGGAGCTTCATCTCACAAATCACATGAAGAAAGAGAACTTGGAGCTGTGCAGAGAGTCGAACCTAGGTTTAAAACTGAATTTTGTCACTGATGGCTGTGTAACCTTGGACCAAAAAATGCACCCATCTGGCCTCAGTTTCCCCATATTTAAAATAGGGATGACGCCTCCCTTGTGGAGTTTGTTAAAAGTCTTAAACAATAAATGGAAGGAGCTTAATCCTAATAGGTGCTCACTGAATGACAGATTCTTCTATCTATCTATCTATCTATCTATCTATCTATCTATCTATCTACCTATCTATCTATCTATTTTAGAAGGAGAGAAAGAGCATGCAAGCAGGGGGAGAGGCAGAGCGACAGGGAGAGAGAATCTCAAGCAGACTCCCTGCTGAGAATGGAGCCCGATGGAGGGCTTGACCTCACACCACCAAGATTATGACCTGGGCCGAAACCAAGAGTTGGATGCTTAACTGAAGGGGCCACCCAGGCACCCCTCAAATGACAACTTTCTTCTCTTCCACACTCACCAAGGCCTTGCTCATAGAGCCCTCAATAAAACAATGATGATTCACTTACCTTGTTTTAGTACCCAAGCAGCAATGTAGAGAATGAATGAAGGGCGGCATCAGCCCAACATGCTTCCTAATGCCCATCACTTCTTTCAAGTTCAGGAACTGCTGTCTACTGGACCACACCGTTTAGGATCTGAAGATGAATTTTGAAGATTCATAGTAATGGGTATCCCACATTTCTCTCCTCAGTCATGGACAGCAGTCCCCTCAAGATGAACGAGAAGGAGTCAACACAGTGAGCTTCCAAGCAGGCAGGCAGGATTTGCACAACCAGGCTAGTCCCTGAATCAAAAGTAAGAGAGATATGTTTTAAATATTGAAGATTTGAAGAAGTAAAATAGTTCTAACCTATGATCAACTTTCCATGTGGAAGCTGTTCTATGCCTTGATTCAGTCTTGGTGTTTTTCTAGCTACTGTATAATATCCTGGTGTCACAAAGGTGGAGAAAGAATTCAGACAAATTTAGGGCAATGAGTACAATGATCCCAGATGTACAATCTGTACTTCACTGAGAAGATGTGTGGTTGTGTGCTCACAGTGTCTTTGGGGCCTCCTACCTTCTAATAGGTTCTAACCCAACCACGCCCTTGCCATGGGCATCTCACAGACCTTATTGAGCAAGCCCCACCCCACCATTTTTCACCACCTGCTGATCTTCAGTGTGAGAGTCACAAAACGATGTTTCTTACCAGAGTCCTTATTTTCCCCCAGGGATGGTTGTCTATCTTCTTGTGGTTTTCCTCAGCAATATGAGAACAGGTGCCATGACTAACTTATTCACAGGTTAATCCTGGTGCAGAGAATGAGCTTAATAAATGTTTCCAGGGTGAACTAATGTTAAAGTGATTGAACTGTCCAATATATACCATATCTACTGATTGCTGACATCATTTCTTTTGCTCACTTCTTGATTCAATATTTATTAAGTATCTCCTATGTGCCAAGAACTGTGTAAGGGGCCAGGGTGACAAAGATAATTAGAACACGGTTCTTTGCCCACTAGAATCTCCAGATGAGAGAGAGGGTGTGTGGAAGGGCGTAATATGACCAGAGCTATCAGAAAGAAATTAATAGGCTACTCTTGGCACCTGGAAGAGGAAGAATGAAGTCTGCTTGAATAGATGAGCTAATGCTGGCTCATGGCCGGCTGAGTGTTTAGGATGAGTAGCAGTACTTCAAGCGAACAATGGAGGAAGAGGAGGCATTCTTGTCAAAGGGAGCTGAGTGATGCACATGGCATTGGATCGGGCCTTCATAGAGCAGAAAATAGGGCGTGTGTTGGATCTGAAGGACACAAAGGGCCGCCCATCAGTACATGGGTACCATTTGGAGCCATGGCAGGAAGTGATAGGGAAAGGCCTTCAAAACTTTCCCCCAAAAGTAATTTTTTTCTTGGCAACTGGGAATATTTTGAAAACATTGTCAAAATAATAGCCTCTTCTCTTCCTCCTGGCAATGTTTTTGCGGTTAGGCCTTCCTGACCCATCCCCTCTGTTTCTCTGTCTCCTCTATTTTCTTTCTTTCTTTCTTTTTAAGATTTTTAAAATTTATTTGACAGAGAGATCACAAGTAGGCAGCAAGAGAGGAGGAAGCAGACTCCCTGCTGAGCAGAGAGGCAGATGCTGACCTCAATCCCAGGACCCTGAGACCATGACCTGAGCCAAAGGCAGAGGCTTAACTCACTGAGCCATCCCAGGCGCCCTGTCTCCTCCATTTTCTAACCAACTTGCAACTTTCCCTTCCTGAGTCTCAGAATCCTGCAAGCCAATAGGAAAGCAGAGCTGCCCCAGGTTAAGAGGGGGAAGAAAAGACCTGGAGCCCACTATTTCAGGAACACAGTGGTGTGTGGGGTCTGCCCGCACATCCAAACATGAATAATGCGCATCCAGACCCATGAGACCCTATACACACCTGGAAATAAAGTCTCAACGTTTAGTAAGCAAATAAGGAAAAATGGACAAATCCAGAAGCACAGCATGAAATTTTAAAATATGCCTCTCAATAACTGGCAAAACAGGCAAATATTAGTCAAGGTCTACTCTACATCTGAAACTAATGATGTACTACACATTAGCTAATTGAATTTAAATAAAAACTTTAAAAATAAATAAATATTTGAAGAATACAAAAACAAAGTTGGTCTAAGGGATCTCTATATAAAACTGCATCTAGTAATCACAAAATAAATGTTCTTTTAAAGTCCGGAACATTTCCCAAATTTGAGTATCCATTGGAGTATCAACATATTTCAAATGACTGAAACCATACAGAACATATTCTTTGACAACTCTTCAACCAAGCTAGCAATCAGTAACAAAAAATAACTAAAAAATCCCCACAGGTTTGGAAATTAAGGAATACACTTTTAAATAATTCACAAGTCAAAGACTATATCACAATATAAATTGGAAAAATATTTTGAACTTAATAAAGTAGAAATGAATATGAATCACTTCTCTAGAGGTTGAATAACAATGAGTTCTTATATACTGCTTTAAAGATCTTAAATTATTAGCAAAACATTAAGAACTCATGGATTGAAAGGCACATGATGTAAAAACAAATTTTTCACAATAGGAAGTAAAATTAGCAAACCAATATAGAAGAAATACATTCAGCCTTACTAATTATAGTAACAAAATATAGAAAATATAAGTAAAAAGTATTAAAGTATTTTTAAACTTATAATACCTGCTGCTGGTAAGATTGAGATCAAGTACTGTATTTATACTTTTTTTTTAAAGATTTTATTTGACAGAGAGAACCACAGCTAGAGAGGGAAAACAGGCAGGGGGAGTGAGAGAGGGAGAAGCAGCCCTTCCGCCAAACAGGGAGCCCTGGGGAAGCCCAAGCAGGGAACTCCATATGGCGCTCAATCCAAGGGCCCCGGGATCATGACCCGAGCTGAAGACAGATGCTTATTATCTGTTAATATAATAAAAATAGCTACCCAGGTACCCCACCCCTGTGTTTATACATTCCTATTAGCAGAGTAAATTAGTAAAATCCTTTAAGCAACATGAAGGCATGTTTTTAAAACATAAAAATGATTATATCTTTAGATTTGGTTAATGTTATTCTTGAGAATTTATTCCAAGGAAATTATTCAAAAGAAAGGGGGGGGACTATATTCATGGCATTGTTGAGAGTAACATCATTTACAAGGCTCACAAACAGAAATAACCTAATGCTCATTAATGAACTTCAATAAAAATGAACTACCTACCAGATGGATGCTAGAGAGGAAAATATGATTAAGACATAGTATCTACCCCAAAAACATTCACAACTTGGAGAGGGGAATAGGAAGGGTACACCCACTGAATGACAAACAGTAATTGTGACGAGTATACAGACCTGGGGACGAGGGAAAATGCTTACGACAATAATAATGGAAGAAAAGCAGAGTATAATCTTTTATCTGTTATGGTTCAATTATATACACATACGGACAAGGGCTAATGATGAACATAGATAAATAAAAATGGGATTGGGAGGTACATTCTTCTTTACATTTTACTTAAAATAGTTACAATTTATTTGGACAACAGTATAATAACTTTTTAAACTGTTCTATAAAATGCATGCACAACCTTTTTTAAAATAATAATTTATTTTATTTTTTCAGTGTTCCAAGATTCATTGTTTATGCCCCACACCCAGTGCCTCGTGCAATTCATGCCCTCAGTACCCACCACCAGGCTCTCCCCTCTCCACACCCCCCCCTCCAAGTCCCTCAGTTTGTTTTTCAGAGTCCAAAGGCTCTTATGTTTCATCTCCCTCTCTAATTTACCTCAGTTCACATTTCCTTTCTTTCTCCCACTATCCTGCATGTCACTCCTTATGCTCCGCAAGTAAGTGAAACCATTTGGTACTTCACTTTCTCTGCTTCGCTTATTTCACTCAGCATAATCTCCTCCAGTCCCATTCATGTTGCTTCAAAAGTTGGGTATTCAATGTTCATTGCAGCAATGGCCACAATCGCCAAACTGTGGAAAGAGCCAAGGTGCCCTTCAACAGATAAATGAATAAAGAAGATGTAGCCCATATACACAATGGAATACTACACCTCCATCAGAAAGGATGAATATCCAACTTTTGTAGCAACATGGACTGCATTAGAAGAGATTATGCTGAGTGAAATAAGCAAGCAGAGAAAGTCAAGTATCACATGGTTTCACTTATTTGCAGTGCATATGGAGTAATATAGAGGACAGTAGGAGAAGGAAAGGAAATGGGAAGTAGGATAATTCAGGGAGAGAAACAAATCATGAGAGACTTTGGACTCAGAAACAAACTGAAGGTCTTGGAGGGAAGGGGGTGGGAGGATGGGAGAGCCTGGTGGTGGGTACTGAGGGCACGTATTGCATGGAGCACTGGGTGAGGGGCATAAACAATGAATCTTGGAACACTGAAACAATTAAATAAATTTAAAGTAAGAGAAAAAAAACCCCAAACAAACAAACAAACAAAAGTTTGGTATTCATTGTTTCTGATGGAGGTGTAATAAGCCATTGTATATATGGACCACATCTTCTTTATCCATTCATCTGTTGAAGGGCACTTTGGCTCTTTCCACAGTTTGGCAATTGTGGCCATTGCTGCGATGAACATTGGAGCATGAACAAACTTTGACTTATGTAGACTCAGTCTACATAATACCAGTCTCATAATCAAATGAAAGTGAGACCCAAGTGTATTGCTTAAAATTAATGCAATTTTTAGCAAGTCCAAGTAGCTATCTTATCCTTGGCACATTTGTCTATTTCAGCAGTTGGCTTTGCTACATACATAGCCAAAGCCTCATTTTTGCATTTATGTACCATCAGTTCCAAACCAACACAGTTCTCCATAACCTTCTCCCTCATCCCCAGGCTGTGATCAAGGCTGCAGTTGCTTTCCCCAACTCTTCTTTCTCTTATTCCCATTATTTTCTTTAAGTGTTCAACTCCGCACCAGAAAGGTCCTTAAGCAGGGTCGTCAGCTGCTCCCAGTCCTGAAGGGAAGGTAGCAGAGGCTCTCATTGGCCCTTCTGTAGGATCAAGGGAGGCCTTTCAGTGCTGTGGGTCCTGGAGTAGGGAAAGGAGAGAAGTTTAGGATCCCTGACTTCAAAGATCCTAGCTGGGGCACAAAGCGCCAATAGAGGTAGATGAATAAAGGAGATGGTACAACCGTGATCATACGCAAGGGTTCTGGAGTCTTCTTTCTAGGTTTCAATTCCGACTTCTCAGTAAATCCCAACATATTCATCTATGAAATGCTGGCACTAATAGCCCTTTACCTCACAGAACAATTACAAGATTGAGACCAAGCCTACAAATCCAACACAAAGAACCTTGCTCATGGTAAGTGCTCAATAAATAGAAGTATAACTATTATTATTTCAATTATTGCTGAGAAAAGGACTTCCTGCATAGCCCTGTTCTTGAGAAAAGGTCCTCTACTCACATAAGGGAGACATCATATCATCATATGGGTCTCAGTAGGAAAGGTAGGGTATGCTAGCAATTTGTTCTGAGCATTCTCCAAACATGCCCTCCCACCTCCCCTTTGCTTCTTATGTATTACACCCTACAAGGATACTCAAAATAGAAAATGGCAGGCAGACTTGCTGATTCCATCACAAATGGACATCTGACATTTCAGCCATATAACCAAAGGGGCCACTCCAGTGGAGCTCCCAAACTTGGCCTGGGTCCAGCCACCTCCCCCTTGACTCAATCTCTAAAGTAGTCTTTTCCCTTCAGAACACATTCACAGTTCATTTAAGGGAGGGAAACGAAACAACAGAGATTTTGAACACAGAAACAAACTGAGGGACTTGGAGGGAGGGGGGTGGAGGGATGGGAGAGCCTGGTGGTGGGTACTGGGGACACCTAAAGCGGGGAGCACTGGGTGTGGGGAATGGGGAATGAATCTTGAAACACTGGAAAAAAAATTTAGTAACAATAAAAAAATAAAAATAAAAAATAAAAAAAAAAAAAAAGAGCATGTCTTTACTGACGTGTAACAATCTGGGAGAAACAAATTACACAGGTCAAATAAAACACAGTAACACAATCGCCAAAAGCACAGGTGCTATGCAAGAAGAGCCCTTAATGGTTGCAATCATCCCTCTGAAAATTGTACACTGTAGCCCAGCTTCTAACTCCTGACCCTCTGTCCAGTCACACTACTTCTTTCTCCAAGGTCTCGTAGACTCCCCTTTAGCCTCCAAGTTCCTAGGAAAAGTAATGACTTTCACTTAGGGTGACTTTCACTTCTGACCACAAGATTGACCAATTTTTTAAAAGATTTTATTTATTTATTTGACAGAGAGAGAGATCACAGGCAGGCAGAGAGAGAGGAGGAAGCAGGCTCCCTGCCAAGCACAGAGCCCAATGCCGGCCTCGGTCCCACGACCCTGAGATCATGACCTGAGCCGACGGCAGAGGCTTAACCCACTGAGCCACTCAGGTGCCCAAGATTGACCAATTTCCCTCAATTGCTTGGCCCACTAACCTGACAGGCTCCTGATTTCATCCATAAAGATACAGTCTAATGCCCTGCAACCAAAAGGCAACTTATGAACTATTTCTTATAGGCCCACAAGTGCAGAAATAACCTTGGCCTGGTTATTTCCCTCTCAATACACAGATATTAAGGATAAGGTTCCTTCTCATCAGAAATCCAGGAAGGTGCATAGATTAAATTACTTATCATCTATTACTTCTGATGTCGTTACCAGATAAGACATTCAGGCCCCAGGTACCATATTCCAGGCCGTAATCTGGCCCTCCAGAGATGACTCTGTGCATTAATGTTCCCTATCCTTTGATTCCTAAACCTCTTCACTGTTTAAATAAACCTGAAAACTCCATTAGCAGCTCACTCTTTTCTTTCACAGTTTCTGTCCTCTGCGCCACTTCTCTAAGTGACATTACTACTTTCAGCTACCAGACTTGTTCTGAGTTCACACCCGCTACCCTTGGATAAAATGATCTCTAAATAGATTGTGACTGTTCTGGCTCAAGGTCATCAACATCTGGCTCACTTGTATTTCTCTAAAGCACAGCCTCCAACCAAACATAACCTTTGGTTACAACAAAAGAGAGTAGTATTTGCAAGATACAAATAAGGGTGAATAAGGGAAGGATTTCCTAAAAATATCATCTAAAGCATCCAAGCTATAAAAGATTATACCTTTTCATAATAAAGCTACTCTACTCTGTTATCGAAGGAGGGAGAGAGATCAGACAGATGGAAATCAGATAGCAAATAATCCTTTGGACCTAGGAAAGATGTACTGCATAGAAAAACAACAAATTGACTTTTTGTTTAGCAGATCGATTTCCTGTGAAATGTCCCATGAAACAAGTGGCTAGTAGCCCACTCTATGGGGTGACCCTGATAAAACCATCCCTTGAAGAAGTACAGTTGAGGACCAGTTTCCATTTACTACTAGGTTGAGGCCTAATACATGGTCTAGGCATAAACAGCTCTCTACAAGGTCCATTTGTTAAAGCAACATCTTCAGTTTCTGTGGCAAGCTTTCTCTTCTGGAGTTGAGTGATATCACTTCTTCCATTCCTATAGCCCAAATTCAAGTGGCCATGCCATACGTTCATTTACAGTGGAAACATATCCAAACTTCCTGATATTTTTTCATCTATCCATGTAATTCCTGTCCTTGAGAAGTGACAACTTCGTTGCAATGAAATACAAATCTGAGGCCGGGGGGGCAGTTGCAGGGGGGAACCTCATGTATATAATTGAATATTAAGTGTAATGTGGCCATCTACAGAAAAGGCAACAATTCAAGGTGGTGGACGGTTCATATCGGATAGTGCAAAATGTAGTATCAAAGTTGCAAACTCAAAGGGCCTATAAAAGTCCAGGAAAGACCAAAGGAAAGGAGAGAGAAGTGGGGAAGGCATCAGAGAAAGCAAAGAGCAAAGGCTGTAAGGTAGGAGGGGAGAGCATGTGTGGTGTAAAGTGGGAAGAAAGAACTGTCTGGAACATAGGCAGACGCCAGGCAGAGTTCAGCACAATTTTCCAGTTAGAACCAAATACATCTCCATTATAAGCTTCCAAACATGTGACCTCAAGATAGATTATATACAAGCTGGGCTTGGGCCTGGGTCTGAAAGTCCATATATAAAAGGAGAACTAACATACAGCTGGGTGTGGCCGTCACCTTCGCAAGAAGTCCCTCCCCACCTTGTAATGTATTTGGATGATTAGTTGGGCTGTTCATTTTACTGCCATTCCCCAATTCTGTTTTTTTTGCCAGTGCTTTCCTCATTCTTGTCTCCTTGCCCCACCATCCTGGGCACAAAGCTCTCAGATCTGCCTATGACTCCCCACCCACATGCAAAGATAGTGAGGATAGAGAGGCATAGGAAAATACTGCTTACTTGGGATGGGCTAGAGAATATTTGCTTTTCAAAGGACACCATGAAAAGAGTGAAAGAGCCACAGACTGGGAGGCGTAATTTGAATTACATATATCTGATAAAGGACTCATATTCATAATAATGACTACAGTGTGGAGAAAGATACACGGTATGATAAACAATGGGGAAAAGATCTGAATAAAGACTTCACATAAGAATATATCCATGTAGCCAATAAACAGCATGGACTAGTGCTCTGTATCATTGCTTACTGGAGAAAAGGAAATTTTAAAACCTCAGTGAACTATCAAGAATGAATGGCAAGAAGTATTGGTAAGGATGGGGAACAACTAGAAATCTCATACTGCTGGTAAAAGTATAAACCAGAATCATTTCAGAAAATTGTTGAGGAGCACCTAATAAAACAAACCAAATATGTATACCCCAGGCCCTAGCAATCTGACTCCAAAAGGTGTAGACAAGACAAGCCTGCATCCACCAAAAGTCATATACAAAAGCATTCACTGAATTCTTATTCATAGTAGTCAAAATCTGGAGGCAACCAAAGTGTCCAGCTACGTTCTATGAATGCGTAAATAAAACATGCGATAACCATATAATGGAAAACTATTCAGCAATGACAAACTACTGCTCTGTGCAAACAGAGGTGAAATTCACTGACATAATGTTAAGCAAAAGAAGACAGATACAAAAAAGTACATGTTGAATGACTCCATTTATATGCATTTAAGGACAAATAAAACGGATCTATGATGACAGATGAGAATAATGGTCAACTTCAGGGTCATGCATGAGGTAGTCTTTTGAGGTACCAATAACGTTCTATGTCTTAATATGAGTGATGGTTTTACAAGGGTACATATTTCTAAAAAGTGAGCTATACAGTTGAGATTAATGTCGTAAATAAGTTATAACTCAGTGGGAAAGTAAATTTATGTATTTTATATATGCAAATGTAAAAGTATGTCACATATATTTTCATATATGCATATATACTTACATGTGCACATTTATAATTCATATAAATTATATTGTATATAAATATATATACATATATGAATGTCTATTTATATTAAATGTAATTTGTATATGCATACATGGAAGTATACGTGCATATATAAATCAACATTTGTATATACACACATGCATGTATATGTACAGACGAAGAGGAAAACCAGCCCACTTGCGGTCTGGCTATTAAGGACATTACTGTCATCCTCTGACCTCTTTTATTCCCATCTTGGGGAAAAGTAAGTCTCAGGAGCTGAACATAAAAGAAAGAAGCATTGGTAACAGTAACTTTACTGACTATAGGTACTGTACACAACATCAGACCCTCTTGTGTTTTTTTTTTTTTTAAGATTTTATTTATTTATTTATTTGACAGAGAGAAACATAACTAGAGAGGGAACGCAAGCAGAGGGAGTGAGAGAGGGAGAAGCAGGCTTCCCACCGAGCAGGGAGGCCAATGTGGGACTCGATCCCGGGACTCCAGGATCATGACCTGAGCCGAAGGCAGTCGCTTAACCAACTGAGCCATCCAGGTGCCCCAGACCCCATTGTTTGAGGTTAAACTGATACTATTCATCAGTTACTGTCTTGTATCAGTGGCAATTCTCATCTCACAGTGATGAAATAGCAGGCATAGAGGGGGAACAGAGAAAGGAAACAGAAATCATCCAAGAATGTGTGATGAGAAGATGGACCGAGAAAACTATAATTTCTGGTAATCCAGAGAAGATATCATAGGAATGAGGACAGAAAAGGAAACCCGGGTGGTCAGTGGATAGAATGTGATGGGCTGAAAATAAAGCTGGGGATCCAGTTAAGATCTCCTGGATCCATACAATACAGTTAGGAATGAATTATATACAAGGAATCCATCAAACACCATAAGATCCCCAGATCTGCTTTTCCTCTTATGTTCTTTAAAATATTAGAATAGGATCATTTTATCACCTAATAAGTCAAAAGGGAATTTGAAAGGCGTTTATTAGGAATATCTTTATGTCTCCCCACCACTCTTTTTCCCTCTAAGTACACAGATTGATTATATAAACTTCATCGAGCTTTATAAGTATTGGGTGTAGGTGGTGAGAAGAAACACGTTACCATAGTAAATGATCCATCAACTTCACGACACATCTCAAATACTCCAAGCTCTAAATATTATAGTATAAGAGAAGCAAGGCCATTTCATTTCTAAAGTAGTTCCAACTCCTTTTCTGGGTCAGTTAATAGAGCATCATTAAGAAGTAAGCCTTCTGCCATTCAGTAGAGTGAACCAGTAAGGTTTACACATTAGAGGTAACACCTGAAATTCAACTGGTTGCTATCAGGTCAGAATTATTTAGCAAGCACAAAAGCGAATGAACTTACAGACCTTAAAAACGACTTCCACTTCAACTCCATACCTGCAGTTTGCTGTAAGTCTCAGGGAACTACAATAGCACCAGACAAAAGACTTTAGATGCTCAATACACTGCATTCCTCCAACGAACCTTCTTAGTGAATCCAGAAAGTCATTCGTGGAGGTAGACAAAGCTGAGGCTCTCAGAGAAACAGAGCTGTGGGGAGAGGCTAAAACCCACATTTTCGGCAATTATAAGGATTCCAATAAGGAAAAAGAAGGTATACGTTTGAGGTGTACAAGAAAACACAATGCAAACCAACCCAAGTAATACTGCTAAATTCATGCATGGGTTTTGTCCCAGGGTAACAAAAAGCAGTGATTCATACTTAAATAGGAACCCTTTATAGTTGTGCACTCTAGTTCCCTTAAATCATGCTGTCATCCTATCTTTGTAATAAATGTCCCTTACAGTGGATACTTAATAACATTGACATATGAAACAAAAGCATTGAAGCAGAAAGGTCTAATCTGCACAGGGGACAATCTGTGAAAATTAAATCCTCTGGACATAGAACAGCAGCAGAGACCACCCCACAAAACACTCCCTCTTACTTGCCTATGAGGAAAACCAGAACTATGAAGTTGAAGCATAGATAACAAGCTCAAGTTTAAAACAAATCACAACCCAACACACTTCACCAACAGCAGGGACCAACTTTTAATCTGGTCGTTAGGAACCCTAACAATTAACATGACAATGATGGAAAGTTAAGAGAATGTAATGAGAGAGTGACAAAGGATGTGAAAAGGTCAAGAAATCTCTCTGTATCTTCAATGCTGTATGTATGAAACTGTAAGCTAAACTTTGGATACCTATTAAGTGCTTGGTAGATAGGATTCAAGAGATTTTTAGATTAAACTTTCATATGGGACAATCCAAATCCAGGGCTCCACGATCAACAATTTGTGGACTAAGTAAATAGCCTCCCTCTTGAGGTAAAAAGACCCAACTATTTCAATATTGTGGAAACTTTGTTCTATGGACAGTAATAAGCTTCCATATTGGGTTTACACCAGGTCAGGCAAGTAAAGTAAGTGAAGGACCACCTGAAAAGGCACACACAGGGAGCGGGGTAGGGCTGAGGTCTCTGCAGCTGGGACAAGAGGGGGGTAGAGCCACCGCGAAGCTCTCTTCTCTATTGATAGCGTGCTGGAGTGAAGACATTTAAATCTTTTTGAGGACCTCGCTGTCAATACTCGGATCCGTGTCAGTACCAGAATCTGAACAGGCCACAAGCTGTCGTGGGCACGAGAAACAGGCGGGAAGACCAGCGTCCTGGGGATGTCAGCGCCCCCTCTCGACGGAATGGAGTAGAGCCCAAGGGATTGGGTGACATCCCAGTAGCAGCAGTAACCGCGCCCATTTCCAACAGAGTCCCTCCGGTCCTCCTCAGGCCAAGCCGACCCTCTCACCGCAGGCTCCGGGGGCCTAAATAGCTTTCTAGCTAACAGATTTGGGGCACCACTCCTAGTCCTCACGAACCAAAGGCTCACGCATTAAAGAAAATAAGGGCTGCGCCAGAAGTACCTCAACACATTGTTCTAACAACCAATAATTTATCTGAAATTCTCTCTAGTAAACTTGGGAGGGTTCCACATCTCGGGGGTTCCCCCCCTTCTAGTTCCCCAGAGACACACCTGAGGAAAAGGGAGGGCAGGCGAAGAGGTAGCCTCCTTTCCTGCCTTGGGTCTAAGCCCCAGGGACCTGGAAGGAGCTTGTCCATCAGCCCTCCAGAAGGAGGCGGAGCCTAAGAGTAAAGCAAGAAGCGGGGTACTGTCCCATTGGCTATCAGATGAGGGGGCGGGGTTCAGCCAGGCCAATAAGCAGATCCCGCATACATCATCCTTCCCCCTGGTCGGCCGCAACCTGTTCCCTGTACAGACAGGCCCAGCTCCTGCTTGGCAGTTTTCCCACCCGGAGGTGAGTCTCTTCAGAGCCTGGAAGAGCAGTCAGCCTAGCAGGGAGATCTGAACAAGGCTAAGCTCTGGCCTGGACAGAATGGGGACTTTGGAACAGAGGAGACTCCAAAACTTCTGCTGAATGAATGAAGTCGAGAAATAGAGTAGTGATCTTATTGTGAACCTGGAAGACCCTCAGGCTGTCAAAAAGGCAGTGCTTTTTCATCCTGCGTAGTAGGGAGAGCCACCTTGAATGAGGGAGGGTCAGGAGCAGGACGAAGTGGGTTTAGGCCCTAGCTAGAAGTGTACATGCCTGCATACCTTGCTTAGACTATCTTGACTGGTTCAGCGCGTTTCATTTGTCCACCACTACTGGATGTCCTCGTTTGCCTAGTTCCTACCTAGGCTACTGTAATGCCCTCTATGGGACTCAAAGTTCACGACTCTTTCATCTCACATTCACGCTCAACCACTGTCTCCCGCAAAACCACCACATTGCCCAGAAGACTGGATCCAGAGGAATATCCATCTCTCAGCATGTCCTACTGAGGGCAACACTTCCCTAGGATTGATGAGAACCTTGTCTGGAACCTAGGTCACATCTCTTTGATGTAATTTAATCTCAAATCTCAATGGTTGGCATAACCCAGGACCTTTATAAGAGCTCCTCTGATCACTCCCAAAAGACCTTTTCATATGAGAGAGCAAGGGTTAGGATCTCACTTCCTGTTCAGAAGAAACTGAGCCATCACAAGATACATGGCTGGGTGGACATGTCAAGGCAAAAACAAAAGAATCTATACCATAGCGGTTAGCATAATATTCATAGAAAAGCAATTTCGTTTCAGCAAAACAACACTGTCCCTAATATTAATGCAATTTGAATAACGATTTTGAATGTTCAGTTATAATTGTCTAAATAACCTATAAACATAAGGAATTTATATCAAGCTTTAAGAACACATATATCTAAATGCTTTTACACATTTTGCAAATTCTTACCTAATTACTTTAAATATAAACCAAATGAGCATATTTTTAGCCATTTAGAGACTACCTGCTTTGCATAACTCATGAAACTCCACCTAACATCTGCTAGCCGTAGGTAAGACAAACTCTGTGACCATAAAAGATCCTAAATCACTGCTGCCCTTCAAAGCTCTCTGACCAGAGACTCCCATCTTGTTGCTGAGCAACAGGCAGGTAAGCCTCTTTTCCAATGGCTCCCCCTCGCCCCACCCCTACCCCCAGAATTCCCTTACCTTCTTCCCCACTGACTGCCCCCTTCGATAAGGATTTTCCCTGTTCTGCAATCCCAGGGCAATAAAGCTTGTTGAACAATAGTGCCATCTCCTGGTCTTCTTGTCTCTTTCTTTCTTTCCTCTCTCTTGTCTTTTTCTTGGCCAGCCTTGAAACCCTTCAACTCACCACGGTACTGAAACAATATAGATCATTTTGCCTCTTCAGCTCTCTAATACAATTTATTTAGCACTCGCTACATCATGACTAATGACATTGCAGCATCCTGCCACCCACAAATACTTGCTTCTTATTAACATATAATGTATTATTTGCTTCAGGGGTACAGCTCTGTGATGCATCAGTCTTACACAATTCACAGCACTCACCATAGCACATACCCTCCCCAATGTCCATCATCCAGCCTCCCCATCCCTCCCATCCCCCTCCTCCCCAGAAATCCTCAGTTCGTTTCCTAAGATTAATCTTGTGGTTTATCTCCCTCTCTGGTTTTATCTTGTTTCATTTTTTTCCTCCCTCCCCTATGATCCTCTGTCCTGTTTCTCAAATTCCTCCTATCAGTGAGATCATATGATGATTGTCTTTCTCTGATTAACTTATTTCACTTGGCACAATACCCTCTAGTTCCAGCCATGTCATTGCAAATGTCAAGATTTGGGGGGGTTTTATGGCTGCATAATATTCCATTGTATGTATGTATGTGTATATATATATACCATATCTTTTTTATCCATTCATCTGTTGATGGACATCTAGGCTCTTTCCATAGTTTGACTATTATGGACATTGTTGCTATAAACTTTGGGGTCATGTGCCCTTCGGATCACTACATTTGTGTCTTTAGGGTAAATACCCAGTAGTGCAATTGCTGGGTCATAGGGTAGCTCTATGTTCAACTTTTTGAGGAACCTCCATACTGATTTCCAGAGTGGCTGCATCAGCTTGCATTCCCACCAAAAGTGTAGGAGTGTTCCCTTTCTCATTGGTATTTAAGAAAATCCATACTATGTGAACAATCTCTGAAGGCTAAGTCACATGTCACAGATAAATCAGAAAGGCAAACACTCATTTAATTACACCCATCATCAATGGCAAATATTAGTGTAAACTTTAGTGTCTCCAGTTGGCCACTTTCTCCTGTGCATATATGCCTCGTGACCATAACTACTTCTATGTGTATTGAATTCTAGTCCCACATACTTATTAATATGCATGTCAATCTCCATCCCAGCTTTGTCCCTGGTGATACTCCCAGTGTGAATACAATGTGCTCTGGCCCCACAGTGGTGCCATCTGTAGATCTGTTCCCGGACTATAGTTTACCCATGGCCTAGGGGGTTCTTTCCTGCATGCCCAGCAACTATAAACCAGCTCTAGTCTGAGCAAACTAGATAATTTTCTGCCATCTAGTGGATTACAGCTATACCTTTTCCAACCAGGTTTGAAGCTCAGCTTTGGGGAGAAACAACCCTTTCAAATTTGTGCTTCCTTTGGTATCTCCATCAGCCCTAAGGTACCATATAGCACCCGCTTACATCTTATAGGCAATTCTTTCATCATAGCTTAATAATTCTTTTTATTGGGGCACCTGGGTGGCTTAGTCAGTTAAGCAGTTGACTCTTGGTTTCGGCTCAGGTCGTGATCTCAGGGTCATGAGATCAAGCCCTGCGTAAGATTCTTTCCCTCCTTCTCCCTCTGCCCCTTCCCACTCACTGTCTGTCTCGCCTCTAAATAATAAGAATAAGAATTATTTTTATTGAAATTCCCTTTTTAAATCACTGTTGGTTTCGGTCTCCTAATTGGACACAAACTGATGCAGTCCCCGGCGGTATCAACTGTACAACTCCATTCATTTATCTCCCCAGGGGATAGTACAACTTCCTGACCTATCGTGCTCTGAAGGAGCTTACTACTGCAGAGTTGGAAAGGATACTGAGCCAACTGGAGGGAAAATCAAAAACAAAAGTATAAAACAATAACAAAAACCCAGCATGCAAATTTTAAATAGAATAAGGCTTTCTTTAAAAAAAACAGAGTTGAAGGAGATTGTGGTGAGAAAGGCAGCATCAAACTGACAAGTCTGAAAAGGTCTTAAGGGTAGCTAGCCTCAAAGAAAGGGGAACAGGGAGGTAGGGGCTTATGCTGGGGAGCAGAAAAGACAAGGGCTCTGAGGTAGGCAGTGAGCAGAGAGGAAGGGCTGGAGCCAAGTGAGCACTCAGGGGAGGGGCAGGAAGTACAGTTGGATTGGGATCATCAGGCCAAGAAGAGGAGGGCCTGCTAACTTGCCCTCAGGGGATACATAGACCAACAATTACATTTTAAAATTTCTCTCCAGGATGAATTCTCCAATGGTGAATAAAATTTGAGTTCCAAATGAAGACTTCCTACGTTCCTGACATCCATGGTGTTTTTCTTCAACATGGTGCCTCCGGTCCTGCCTCATCCTGAACTCTTATGGCCACTCTTCTCCCACTTGCGGGGCTTTGCCTCAAGGTTGCACTGGTTGAAGGCTTTGCACCAATCCTTCCCCAGATAAGCTCTCTCTGGTCCTGGGGGAGATGTGAGTTCTGACTGAAGCCTTTCCCGCAGCCCTTGCAAAGACAGGCTCTTTCCCCATGTGTAGTGCTTGGTGGTGAACGAGCTGTGAGTTCCAACTAAAATCCTGACCACATGCATTACCTGCATCGGACTTTTTCTCCAGTGTATGTCCTCTGACGTAGAACAGAGGTGATCTTCTGCATCCCTGTATCTGAGGGGCTTCTCTCCAGAGTGGGCTGGCCGGTGCCGAGCTGAAGCTAAAGCCTTTGCCACGCTCTCTGCACACACGGGACTGCTCTCCTGTTGAAGGCCCTCCCGGGGGTCGCTCCACGGACTGCGGGTGGACGCACCTCTGCCTTCAGACCCAGTTTCAGCGGAGTGCCTGACAAGAAGCAGAGCTACAGGCAAAAACTTTGCCACAATCCCTACTCACTGGACCTTTCTCCAGTGTGGATTCTCCATGTTGAAACAAGGCTGAGCTGTAATCGAAACATTGCCAGACTCATCACATTTATAGGAATTCTCTTCAGCTGGAAACTGCAGATGTGTCACATGATAAACACTGATTTTTTTTTTCTGATTTCCTATGTGGATGACATCTATATTCCATAGGAATTTTCTCATTGTTTATTCCCTTCTTTGCTGAATCTCTTTTTTTTTTCATTCCATCCACTCTGAGATTTCCTGAATGCCTATCTTATCCTCTGATTCCTAAGTAAATTGAAAACTAGGTTCCTAAAAAGGTATCTTAGATGTTCTCCTGAAACTAAACCACAGGACTTGCTTTACTCAGAAATGTCTTCTTTGAGGCCAAAAGCCCAAAGTCAGCTCTGATTCCACATGCTGACCGCCCCCCCCAAATGTAAATGTCACCTCTTAGCAATGTTAGATAGGGAACGGGATCATCAAGGATATGACTGTTTCCTGTGAATGCACAGCTTTTGTGTATTTACAAATTGGTTTCACAGAGTATAAAGGATGAAAAAGCCGAGCAAAAGTCCTGGGACCAAAAAGTGAAGGGGAGCCTATGTCTGATCTTATGGTCAGAGATGCAAAGAACACAAGAAAATTATGATTAGTCTGAAAGGGCAACATTGTTGATAATAGAAATCTCATATTCGGGGGGCTCCTGGGTGGCTCAGTTGGTTGAGTGACTGCCTTCAGCTCAGGTCATGATCCCGGGATCGAGCCCCGCATCAGGCTCCCTGCTTGGCAGGAGGCCTGCTTCTCCCTCTCTCACTCCCCCTGCTTGTGTTCCCTCTCTAGCTGTGCTCCTCTCTGTCAAATAAATAAATAAAATCTTTAAAAAAAAAAAAAGAAAAAAAAAAGAAATCTCATATTGGGAATGGCCCAAGAAGACTACAACAGAATGGGAAAGTGAGGAAACTACTGTGTTGAGCAAGCTGGGGGAGGGGGCAGTGCAAATGCATGTATTAATAAGGAGATCAACAATTGAGAAGAAAGAAAAGGGACACCTGGCTGGCTTGGTCATAAGAACATATTACTCTTGATCTCAGGGTCATGAGTTCGAGCTCCATGTTGGGTGTAGAGATTACTTACATAAATTAAAAAAAAAAACTTAAAACATTTTTTAAAAGAAAGAAAAAATTAAGATAAAATTAAGTGAAACTCCTATTATTTAATCAGATGTCAAACAAAAAAATCCAATAACTTGGCTACCGTTAGGGGTTGGGGTATATGAACAATGTGTGAACTCATTAATGCTATCAGGAAGCTTGCCAGTTATCTGGAAATATAAGTAACATACAAAATTAGAGAAAACAACATTGGGCTGGGAGAACACAGGTCAAACTTGCCAGCTACGCTGACTAATGGTCATTGTAAAACAACACTTTGCCCTGTTTAGCTCTAGGACATAACAAAATACCACAGACTGGGTAATGTAACAAAAATTTATTTTCTTACAGTTCTGGAGGCCAGAAGTCCAAGATCAAGGTGCCAGCAGGTTGCATTGCTCTGAGACCCCTTCTGGGCTTGTCGATGGCCATCCTCCTGTTGAGTCTTCCCATGGTTGTCCCTCTGTGCCCGTGAGCTCCTCGTATATGTGTCCTACTCTCCTCTTCTTATAAGGACACCGGTCAGATTAGATTAGGGCCCACTCTAGCAACCTCTTTTTGACTTAATGATATATTTAAAGACCCTGTCTCCAAATATACTCACATTCTGAGGTACTGGGGGGTTAGGACTTCAACAGAGAAATTTGGGGATGACATAAATCAGTCCCCCTCCCATACTCTGAGGCCCCCCTACTCTTCAGCAATGCTGTCTCACTGTCTTCCTTTTTATATACTCCATGTATGTTCTGTCCGGCCTTAGGCCCTTCATGGTTGCTATTCCCTCTGCCGGAAATGCTATGCTCCTAAGTATCAATGCATCTTGATTCCCATTTTACTCTGGTCCCTTTGTTCAAATGTCCTCTCACTGGAGTCTGTCCCTGATCACTCTATCTATCCCTGTCTATACCCTTTACCTATTGCATTGTCTTTCATAGCATTTGCCATTGCTTGGTATAAAAATTTATATATTGTGGGGTTCATCCTGCGTTTGAAATGCATGCAGGATGTTAAAAAACTGAGAGTGGTAGGGTGACAGGCAAGGAGATAACCGCATTTGAAAGAAGAATTTGTTACCTGTAATTCCTGAAAAGATGGGCGCATGCTGCACCACACAGAACCATGTGGGGAAGTACCGGTGTCAGTCCAGAGAAAGAGGAGGGAGCAGAAAAGATAGGCAAAAGCTTTTATTACTATAGTGATGGAAAGCTGCCAGGTGGGGATGGTCTACTGGGCAGGAACCAAAACACAGATGTTGGGGTCTGTAGTTGGGGCCTTTGTAATATGATTTCTGCACACCCACGAAAGTGAGACAACAGGGGAGATGTAAACAATTCTGGTCTTTAGTTTGGCCTTGTGATCAATGCGTGCCACACAGCAATTACACAATCTATAAATGCTCATTAAAATAATCCCACATTTTTAGTGTCATGACAATATACTCAAACGTCGGGTAATAGGATAATAAAATAGAATAAAGGAATGTATTTCCATGACCAGTGTATGCCTCTGCTTCGAGTCCAGTTGACCCTAGACCACGAGGAATTTGAACTGCATGGAACCACTTACACATGGATTTTTTTATAAGTACAGTACAGTACAGTAAATGTATTTTATCTTCCTTATGATTTTCTGATTCTCCTGTTTTAGCTTACTTCATTGTAAGAACACTGCATAGAATATGTATAAAATACAAACTATGTGTTAATAGACTATGTTATCAGTAAGCCTTCTGGTAAACAGTAGGCTATTAGTAGTTAAGTTTTGTGAGAGTCAAAAGTTACACATGGATTTTTGACTGCAGGGACCAGTGCCCCTAACCCTGCGTTGTTCATGGGCTAACTGTATTTCCATGTCTTGAGGCTTCTTCCCGTCCTCTCAGGCCCCGTGTACTCTCCTCCTATCCTTCCTATCTTATCTGAGACCTCTCAGAGGTCACCCTACTGGTGAATACAGACAGCTGGATCTTCACTTTCAGACCCAGTTCTGGTGAAGGGCTTGCATTGGTGTATCTCAAAACTCAAGTGGACAGAAGGACAAAGAAACCAACGTTCACCTGAAGCCAAGTGATTATGGACAGACCTGTCATCTTCTAGCTTCTTTAATTCCTCTTACAGAGAAAAACTCTCAGCAGTTTAAGGCACAGTGAGATGCCTAGGCAGGATGGGACTGACCACAAGTCCTTGTATAGAACTTCTACCCCAGGTCCTGCTTTAATATTTAACATTGTTTATATTGGGCGGCAAGATTCTCTGCTCACAAGGGGAAGATGACAGGCACAGATCAGAAGGCTAGACAAAGCAGACATCATTCTAGGAATCTGAGAAAACTACAGGCTCCAGGAATCCTGACCCATAACTACAAGTCAAAGGAAAGCAGCCAGGAGAGGAGATGGGCAGAGGGGTTGGGGGGGAGTTAGAGGATTTACACACCAAAAAGAAACAAGGAGCCCATAACTGTGAATAAAGTTCCCCAGGGATGGGAAAATGTTTGCTTTATATACACACAAACACTGGAAGACCTTGGAAAAATCCTTAACTCTCAACCTCTGCTTTTTTGCTATATAGAAATAAGACAGTTGGATTAGACAACTTCAAAATTCCTTTTCAGCAATAAAATCCAATGATTCAAATGAACTCAACCAAAACAAGACTTGGAAATAGTTTACCAATCAGATTTTGATGACTCCTTAATACAATTTTTTTCTAAAATATATAGATTGATTTTTAAATATATAGATTGATATGCTTCATTAATTGCACAGCTCTGGCAAGGGTGGGGAGAACAGTAAGTTGGAAAAAAATTGAATAGCAGCTATGCTAAAATTACATACCAAGTTATAAGGCATATCCCAAATGTTATAGCGTTATATTTGTAGACCATTTCCAAAGCCCACTCTGTGTCAGCTACTTAGTTCATCATTGGAAAACGGTGGCAGTGGGTTGATTCTGCAAGATAGACCCATTAAAGCCAATGCCCACAAGACAGCAGGTCCCACCGGTTAGACCAGAGATTCCGTACATATCAAAACTGTTATGTGCTAGTGTATCTTTATATCTTTACACCTTAATTTGTCTTGTTGGAGACAAAAATCACCATTCCCAGTTCTCCCTCTGCTCATACATCATGCATGAACACCCAACACAAGACAAATCCCACAACCCAACCTCAGTTCTCTTTTCCCAAGTCCATGGCATTCTGATGCTACAGACTTTCAGGAAGGGAAAGGAAGCCAGGCATCCTGGTCATGGGAAAAGTTGTCAGGTGATGCTAGATATGACACCTTTGTGAGCATAAAGACTGTAATAAGAGTAGTCAAAAGCATAAATTGAAGGTCATAAAAAGAAAAGATAACATAAATCTCACAGGCAAAGCTAATTTCAAAGATATTCTATCCAATATTAACACAAGCAGTGATTCCTTGCAAATTGAGTCATTAGGTACTCGTTGGACCTGGGTGTTCTATTTTTCTTAAATCAAGATATTGTTGGATCTTTGTACCTATTTGTCCAATACAGGAGGTATTTCATAGAGATTGGGACTTCAAACAAGAAGTCTTCAGAAAGGTCAGATCAAGTAATTGGTTGTTGAAAAACATATGCTTCTGGGGCGCCTGGGTGGCTCAGTTGGTTAAGCAACTGCCTTCGGCTCAGGTCGTGATCCTGGAGACCCGGGATTGAGCCCCACGTAGGGCTCCCTGCTCGGCCGGAGGCCTGCTTCTCCCTCTCTCACTCCCCCTGCTTGTGTTCCCTCTCTGGCTGTGTTTCCCTCTGTCAAATAAATAAATAAAATCTTAAAAAGAAAAGAAAAGAAAAGAAAAACATATGCTTCAAAAATATTAAACCCCTGAAATGTTGTAGACCTAGAGCTTCCCCTAAGTAACCTAAAACATTTTCTAGAATATGATGTCAGCCATAAAAACTCAAATATTGATATAAAGACCAAATAAGTCTTTTGCAACCCAAGTTACTTCATGAACAGAGACTGATCATAAACCCGGGTCAAATCTGAATCCTCAGAATTTTAATGTTCTGATACAAGGTTAAAGAGGATGCAATGAAAAGGGTGAACAGACTGATTTGAAAAATAAGAATTCTTTACTGTCATCCCAATAATTTAGAAGCAAGTTCCATCTTGGAGTAAAACTCCCAAACTGCAATATGCAAGACCCTTTGGCTGCTCCATGGATAGTTCTGGTCTGGGCTAAAAGCCATGCCTAGCGAGTTAAGTGTTAACAATTTTCTAGGTCCACCTGAAAAGGAAGGGGGTTCTGGAGTTGGGCATCCTAAGAGCAAAGGGTTGGGTGTTCCTAGAGCCCAGAAGCAAGTGAGCAGAGACGGGAGAAGCATGTCCACCACGGCCAGATTGGCCCAGAAGGTGGATGGTGATATCCCTGTGGGGCTGTCAGTATCGCTCCCTGTCATGCAGCCTTACAGGAAAATAGACGACGGAGGTGGAAAAGCTGGAAGTGGTGTTGGGCGGGGGTAGGGGTGGTAGTGGGTGGTAGTGGGTGGTAGTGGGTATCGCACGCGCGCGAGACTACCTCTGGACCCAGCTCTGTTTGGGGTCCTTCCAGTCCTTCCCGGGCCAAACTAGACCCGCTCACCGTGGGCTCCATTCGGCCACTGCAGATTTTCTCTATCCGTAAGTTATTGTCTCAAAAAAGAAAAAGAAAAACACACTGTGCCAGAAGTGCATTGTCACAACGACCTGCCGGCCCAAAACCTCCCTCGAGTTCTCTCCTAGCAACCTTGGAGACCCCACACCTCGGTGGTTCCTCCTTCAGATCCTGGGAGACTAGCAGGAGGAAAAGTCAGAGGGTGCTGTCTGTTCCTTCCATCTTCCTACCTCTCATTTCTGATTCTAGGAACCCAGACTCGGGTGTTTGTTTCTCTGACTTCCGTAGAGAGCAGGCAGGAGTCTCGAGACAAGAGTTAAGAGGTGGAGCTAGTCATGCCATTGGATACTGGGTGAAGGAGGCGGAGCCTGACTAGACCAATGAGCAGCGGGGCCCACATCCTGAGCCCACCCCCAACTCCCATCAGGTCCAGTTCCTTCCCAACCAATTTCCTTATGCGCCCAGACAAAAATTCATGGTCTTGGCAGGGGCATTTTAATGGGGCTGATGGGTTTGCCTGGACAGTTAGCCCAATATTTCAGGACAACTGATCTATATTTAAAACCTTATTTTATTTCTATATTCTGCAAAGAGGAAATCAAAAATTAAATATTATTTACCGTGGCTTCTAAATATATATTTAGAGATAAATTTGACAAAAGATGTGCCAAATGTGTACAGAAAAACTACAAAATTGAAATACATAGACATCCGTGTTCATGAATCAAAACCTCTATTTTTAAGATGTCAATTACTGCCTATTTGACCTATAGATTCAACCAAATCCCTGTAGATGTTTTTGTAGAAATTGTCAAATTGCTTCTAAAAGGTATATGGAAATGCAAAGCAATGAGAAAAGCCAAAAATATCTTGCCAGGGTGGGAGGGATTGGAAGACTTATACTGCCTGATTTCAACAGCTATAAAGTTAATGGTAATGAAGGTGTTGTACTGGCGTTAAAAGAGACAAATGAACAAGTCCAGGGATAGACTCATATATTGAATTCTGACCCTGCAGTTCAATGGGGAAAAATCTGTTCAACAAGTGGTTCTAGAAAAACTGGGTAGCTATATCCAAAAAATTAATCTTAATTCAATCCTCACTTCATACGCAAAAATTGTCTTGAAATGGATTATAGATCTAAATGTGAGAGTTAAAACCATAAAACACATAGAAGAAAACAGGAGAAATGTCTTTGGGTATGGCACAGATCACTTAAATGATATGCACAAAAACACAAACTATAAATGAGAAAAGACTAATAAGGTGGGCTTCACCTGTCCACAGGAATGCCTTTTTTCTGGTTTGCACAAAGGCACTCTATGGGCTGTTGGTAGCCATGACTATATGCCTCACCATTTAAATCAATAGTAAAGAGAGGATATCGCCCCCTGAAACTATTTTCAAAAGTCCTGAGCTCTACTCTGTTTGGATCAACTTAGGTCACAACCCTCAAATGTATCAAAGTAAATGACATTACTCCAATTGACTTAAGGCACTCAGGGTCCACCCTGCTAGCCAGTAGTGTAAACTATCCTATATGGCTGTGAAATGTGAATGCCTATTAAAAAGAGGAAAGGGGAGGATGGATGCCAGAGCGGCAACCAATCAAGTTCACTACATGACCGATTATCGATTATCAACAGCAGGGAAGGAAGGGGCGTCTATCTTCTATTGAGCACTACCAGAGGTATTATTAAGATCCTTAATCTGGCCTCCTAACTTTGTGGTTTTAGTCTTTAAGCCATAGAACTAGGGTTTGGCCCCATCCTCCAGGGTCTCCAATAAAGCATTTCTATCTTAGCCTGGGCTCCAGAAAATTGATAAATGGTGAGGAGAGGCAGAGTCTACACCTTTTGATTCTATTTCAGTTGCCTGTGCTCAGGACCAGAGCAGTCTTCTCTCTGTCAAGCAGAGGGTGTTACCTGGCCCCTTTGGAACACACTCCTTTCTAGTTCTTGCACTCTTTGACCTTGGGGAGAAAATTGGCTCTGCAGGTTGGCAGAGCACAACTGACTTTGCAATAGACTTGACCACCCACTGTGGGCAACAAGTCTTCCTCTTGATAAACCTGTGTTTCTATTCTGGTGTTCTCTTTATGTTGAAACTTACTCCTCCTTTATAACAGGTTTTTATAGGTTCAAAGAAACATCGACAAACCTCCAGATGAGGGTGCCATGGACACAGCTGTCTTCACAGCAGCACTGTTGGCATTTGGTGCCAGATAATCTTTTGTCGTGGGGGGAATGCCTTGTGCACTGTAGTTCGTTTAGTAACATGCCTGTCTCTACTGCTGGGTGTCAGGAGCAGCCCTCTCAACTGTGACAACAAAATATTTCTCTAACCACTGCCAAACTGTCTGGGTAAGGGGGAGCAAAATCACTCTAGCTGAGAACCACTGACCTATACAGAAAGAACAAAGCATGGTTAAAAATTAGAAGCAAAGAAATAGGGCCGTAGTTGAGACCTCAGTTGGAGATGGATGGGAGATAGAGTAAAACCATCAATGCAAACAGATCAGTCATACAGTTTCGAATATTCACCTGAGGCACTTGGGTTTTGTTTTTTTAGGCAACATAAAATGATTAAAAGATTTATAGGAAGGGAGTGATATAACTGGATTTTCAGTTTAAGATCATCTTGATCTTAGAGAGAGGATTGAAAAGACAATAGCTATCACAAAACTTTGAGATGGTAATTGTGTGAAATAAAGCCAAGGACATGGAAAGGAACGAATGGGTCATGCCTATATAGGTCTTTTGTAGCCTGTGAGTTGATTTTCAGTTTCCATGTTACCATCATCACAGTGCTTCCCTTGGCTATGTCTCTTACCTTTTCACAATACTTTCACTGAATACATCCTGGGTTTTTTGGTCTTTTGTATTATTTGCAGCCAGTTTCCAGCATATTCCATTCCCCTCCTAGTTTCCTCTTCACTCAGGTTTGCATTTTTTCAAAGGAACATCAGGGAATCTGATCTGCCACCCCTAGGACAGACACAGCAGCGCTTAGCCCCACTTACATGAGTATCCTTTGAGTCTCCCAGGAAAATAAGAAAATACACTTAGATCCCCTGCATGCAGAATTACTATGTTTTCAAAGGGAATGGGCCAGAGTCAAAAGCCCATGTCGTTCTCTCCATAGGGTGCTTTTGGTGGGCACGAAACACATCTGAAGGGAAGAACAAGCTATAGGGTAAGACACCATCTGAGACAACAGTTGATTGTGTGATAGGCAAACTTACATTTTGGCTTCTTTCTTCACACCAATTCTCTCATTTCTTTTTATATTATCAACAAAATAAAAATTTTGTCATATACTTGAAAATGAGTGAATAACTTTTTATCGACTTTAGTGGGTTCAATATACTAGCGATCAGAATGGGTCTCACACTTCTTTCATCCTAAGCACGTTTTAGTCCATCCTGGACTAGGGATGCTAGAAATGGGGGTGAAAGCTGAAAAATGCAGTGGCTTAACCCGAACACCTGTATTATTTACACCAGGAATATAGATCTTCTCTTGGGGGAAAAGAAGTTCAAAGTCAGTTCTTTTCGTTTTCTCTTTTTGCCCAGGTAAGGAAGTTCTTGCTTACTTCTCAATCACTTGGCAGAGAAATAACTTTCAACTTCAGAGAATGTGCTCTAGGGACTGTACCTCTCAACAGTTTTGGAACACTGTTCAATAAAACAGTGCATCCGTGGATATGAAAAATATCTGATTATTTCACAAGAAACCGACTTAAAACATAGGTGGCACGGCAAACCCCAAATTCACATAGGTTGGGTGGGGGGTCTAGAAAATATGTCAAAGGAAACAGGAAGTTAGCCACTTGAGAATCTGGAACTGAGAGTATTATATTCACATTTGGAAGGCATGCTAAGGTATGACGAAATATCAGCCTGGTGGTACTTGTGAAATTAAGTTTAAGGCATGGGACATGCCTCTTTAGCTGAACTCCAAGCAGCTGAGATGAGCTACAAATGACCAGCTTGGGTGACTTCTAAGCAGGAGAAAAGGTAGCACTCAGGTGCTGCTGGACTTGAAACCAATGCTTTCGAATACAAGCCTCTATCAGTAGGACTATTTGCAAATGACAGACAACCCAAACTTAACTAGTTTAACAAGAGCTGTGTATTGGCTCACGTAGCTGAAAAGCCCAGAGGTAAGCCTATCACAGGAAAGGCTCAGGCTAGTGGCTCAATGTCACCAGGACCCACTTTTTCTCTGCCTTGCCACTATCTTCTTCGGTATTGGCTTCTTCCTCAGGCTCCACATGCTAACACCAAGAACCTCAAACTGCCCCCTTGACTGCCCTTTTAACAGGAAAAAAAAAATGCATTGCCCTAGTTCAAGGCCTCACATCTTCCTATATTACCATACAGAGGAGGACAGAGAGCGTCTTTTGTTGGTCTCAGAGAAAAGCCTCTTTCAGAAGGCCCACTAAATATCTTATCTCATTGGTTCTGTGGCCAAATAGGACAAGTTGATGGACCTAGGCTTAGGAAGTTCTGGGTGTGAGGCCAAACCAGGTGGCTGAGAAAGGATGTTTTCCTAAAGATTATTTGCGTTATTGTCCCCATAGAGAAGGAGAATGGATGCTGGGAACCACAGAAGAGATAAATAACACGGAACTCTGACTTGGCTATGACAAAGACATGCTCAGAACTGCAGACACTGGTTTGCAACTGAGTTGCTTCTAAGACGTCTCTAGATCCCTCTGAGTTATAAAACAGGAGGGATTTCATTACTTATTACCCCCAAGGGACTGTGGGCAGGCCGGCTAATTTTCATATGGCAATGACTCTATACACTACTTTTACATTTCCTCACTTTAGACAAAATTTTATCATAATCAATTTTGATTTTAGTATACTGCTAATTGCAATTTATCAGAAAGTATCTGAAACCTCTAACTTTTCTATTTAAATTCTCCAAAATGTAGAAAGTATTAATTTCATTCCCCTTCTGACTAAGATGTGTGGGAAGCATCATTACAAACTGGAAGATCTTTCATGTTATGAATCCTTCATCAGAGACTACAATCTTTGATATGGGCTCAGGGGCTTTCAAGTACCTGTCTCTGGGGCTCTGGTAAGGAAAAGGCCAGTCAGGAATTCTCTTAGTAGGGGCCATCCATTTCTACATGCTATTTCTTAATCCCTCTGAAATACACACCTTTTGCTGTATTTTGATAATTCTCTCATTGTGATACCCTCAAATTCGTCTTGCCATTCCACCACTCTGCCTACAAACATTTTCATCTTTGAGGGAAAGAGTTCCTAGGGTTGATCTACTCCCATGATACTCCTCCATAAATCCAAACTGTTTCTTCTCTTCCGTGGTTCCATTTCTATGGGTTGCTTTTCCTACTCATTATCCTCTCCCATTTTAAGATACTGGTGCCATCTACCATACATATCATCCTCACTCTGGAAGCTTATTACTATTTAGGATTTTAATGATCTCTTTGTAGCACGAGTCCGAACATTCAACCGTCTATCAACTGTGTCTATGTACTGTGTCCACTGGTGATATTGCCAATCTCTGACTATTCTTTCTTAATATCTCTTTCTGGCACTTTCGCGTGTCCAACTCCCTAAATACTGAATTGGTGTTTCACAGGACTCTATCCTGAGTCCTCATATTTTGCTATACTCTCCAGAGGCAGTACTGCCCAAAAGAACTTTCTGAAATGATGAAAATGTTCTATGTCTGCACTATCCAATACATTCTGGCCAGTATAAGAACCTAAATTTTCAGTCTAATTTAAATACCAACATACAGTCAGTGGCTACTGTGTTCAGTAGTGCAGTTCTAGGGGATTTTATTCATTTCTTCCCATGGCTTTAAATACCTTCTTCTCATTTGATGACTCCCAGATGCAAAGTTCTAGGTATGACTAACCCTGAGCTCTAGACCACATATACAATTGCCTTGAAATTTCTACTTACACATTTCATGCATATCTCAAATGTTAATCCATAACGGAGTTCTCGGTTTCTCCTTCCCCAAACCTATTCCCATTCCAGTCTTATTCATTCCAGTAAGTAGTCTGCTAATTCTGCTGCTCAAACCACAAACCAGAAAGCTGTCCCTAATTCCTCTGTAACTCCTCTATCCACTGTTAGCAGGTCACTGATTTTATTTCCAAATTCTATCTTAAATACATTCTCTCTCCATTTCTACGACCACCACCCACTCCACCCTGAATTACTAGCAGTCTCCAAAATGATCTCTTTTCACTTTCCTCCCTCTACAAACCACTGTCTACTTAGCAGACAGCGATCATCCTAAAATGTAATCAAACACATCATTCCTCCACTGAATACTTTTTAATGGTTTTCACTTAGGATGGAATTGAATGATCTGGTCCACCTGTGTCTACAAACCTAACTGGTGCCTCTCCTACTCTTGATCGTTATGTTATACCCCAAACCTCTTGGTTTCTTGAACATGTCGAACCCTTCACACATCAGAGTCTGCAGAGCTAGTCCCTTCGCCCGCTGTTCTTCCCATTCTTGATACATGTGCCTTCTTCTCATTTTGAGATTTAGCTTTACTATTCCCTCTTAGGATAGGCCTTCCCTGACCACTTATATAAAGAGGCTTGCTCTCCATCATTCCCTCTCTCTGCAGCATTCATTTCCTTCATAACACTTAGCAATTTTTAATAAATTACTTGATTTTTTTTTGTTTGGCCTCTCTCACTAGATGAATGGTCCAGAAAGGCAGGAAGCCCATCTAACTTACCATGGTTCATGGAGCACCTGGCATAGTGCTTTGCATATAAGCAGGTGCTCAGTGACATTTGCTTAATAAACTTCCCCCAAATGCCTGTTCACATCACTCATTTCCATTCCTTGGTTGTGTTTAGTACACAAGTTTCAGTGCTTATTAGAGGTTATCCTAACTGGACTATGCTAAGCCCAGTTCTCCTTACTTTTGGCTTTAGGCTTCAGCACTCAGACAGATGTTTGTAATTTTCAGGAAGCATTAGTTCAGTTCAAGCCAGCCTCTGGTTTCTCTTCCTTGTGCCTTAGTCAACAATTGCATTACCTGGTAGGGAGCTTCTAAAGTGGAATGCTTAGTTAGCAGAGAGGCAAAATGCAATCTCAAAAAATGGCTCTAAAGGTGAAGTCCAGGTTGTATGTTTCATCTGTTTTGGCCAGAACTGTTCTCTGAATAAGGCCTTTGTGTCTCTAACGCCTGAAAATGGTCAGTAGCTTACTACTGGAAGCTCCAGTTGACTCTGGAATGTGGGCTATCATCATGATGACAAAGGAAATTCTGAAAGGGGATTTGGGATAGTGAAACAATGGGGTGGGTTGTAGCTATACAAACTTTTATGAAAACAAAACAAAAGCCTGCATTTTCCCAGTCCCAGGATGCTTTCTTCTAACATAAGGGGAATCAGGTCTCCCAAGACTACGCATACTCATACCAGCCTCTAGTGCTTTCCTTAAGTTAGCTTGGTGACCTCAGGGGGGACCACAACCTCAGAAGAAGAGAAAGTTCTGGAGTTCACAATGTAGCTGTCATCTACAGCAAATATGGTTTTCAGTGAGGTGGCCTTATGAAAGCCGAGTACTTGTATATAGAAAGAATATATCCAGGAAGACACATAACCAGTAACAGTGGCTGTCTCTGAGAAGGTAAGGCTGGGAGACAGGAGTGACACAGAGATTTACTTTTCACTGAACACCTTTTTGAACTATTTCAACTTTTTTTTTTTAAAACATGAGCATGTTATAGCTAGTCAAAAATAAATAAGTCTCAAAATTTGAAAAACATTGAAGAAATACAGTGTTGGTCCTCAAGGAGTCATTTAGCTGGACTAACGCACATAAGACATGAGAAAAATCTAAGCACATAATTAAATACCAATTTGGACAGTACTGATGACAAGTAGAAGAGGAAGAGAGATCTGTCTGGCTGACAGAGCCGGGTCTTAGATGAGGAAGGGAAATTTTTAGCCTAGAGAAACTTGAGCAAATAGAAAGAAGCAGAGGAAGAAATGGGCACAAATAAAGAAGAGTAGATTCTGGGGTCAGATAGACCTGCTTCCAATCTCAGTTCCGTAACACATTAGCTAAGTGACCTTGAATGAGTTTTAGAACTGCTTTCAACCTTAGATGTCTCATTTGTAAAATGAGGAGGAGTACCCACCTTAACAGGATTAAGAAAAACTGAGGGTTGTATGTAAAGTGGTTAGCACAGTGCCTGACAGAGTAGACGCTCAACTCAAAGTTGCCTAGCGTGAACGTGGTCGAACTGGACGACGAGTCTTGCTAGAGCACGGGGAATCTGTTCAGAAGGGGCAACGTAATACTGGCTATTAGAGTTATAACAAACTGTGGACAGCCACCTCGTTTTGTCTCTGGGGTTCCTGGTGTGTAAGAATCATAAGCAAGCACTGCCATTAGGCATTCTCTAATGTTCGAGAAAGTGAGAGGTCTGACAATTGCAGTGTTTCTCTCGAGCATGGCGCCTCTGGTGCTTAATCAGAACAGAATTCTGACTGAAGGCCTTCCCGCAGTCATTACATTTATACGGTCTTTCCCCGGTATGGATTCTCTGATGTCGGATAAGGTGTGCCTTACAGATGAAGCTTTTCCCACAGTCGGTACATTCATGGGGCTTCTCTCCCGTGTGGACTCTTTGGTGTTGAGCAAGATCGGAGTTCCACATGAAGCCTTTCCCACAATCCTTGCACTCATAAGGCTTCTCCCCGGTGTGGATTCTCTGATGTCGAAGTAGGGCTGGGTTCCGAGTAAAGCTTTTCCCACATTCCTTACATGTATATGGTTTTTCCCCGGTGTGGATTCGTTGATGTTGTGTAAGGCTTGTGTTCTGACTAAAGCCCTTCCCACATTCCTTACATTCAAAGGGTTTCTCTCCAGTATGTATTCTCTGGTGCCGAATCAGGTTCGACTTCCACACGAAGGCTTTAGCACATTCTTGACACACGTAGGGTTTCACGCCCGTGTGAATTCTCTGATGTGCAATGCAATGTGATCTAAAACTGAAGGTCTTCCCACATTCCTTACATCCATAGACCTTCTCTCCATTATGAATTCTCTGATGTTGGTCAAAGTCTTCATTTTCATCAAAACACTTGCCACATTCTTCACATATATAGAACACCTGCTCACTGAGAATTTTCTGACGGATAACAAGGTGGGTATTCACGTCAGCGTTCTCTGACCTATCTTCTCCTGAGACCATCTCATCTTTGACAATCACTTCTATAATATCATTTGCAGTGTTCTCCACACTTCTCCCATTGGAGTAGTCAGACCACCTCCCTAACCTCCTTTTTACCTCCTCACGGATTTTTCCGAACCAGAATCCCTGGGAACCAAAGCACCGAGGTCCACTTGACAGCACCATGTGGTCCTCTGCCTCCTCAAAACGTTCCTCCTTCAGAATAAAAGCTTCTTTCTCACTCTTCAACACACCCTCTGAAAGAAGAAATCAAAGCTGCAAATGTCATCATTACCCAGGATACAGCGAGTAAGGTCACCAAGTGGTACTAAGGTGTCCATTTCACTCCAAGTGTCACCCCCTGTGTCTCAGCAGCCCTGTTCTAGCTGAAAATGGCACAACAGGGCTAGCATACAGAAAGCAACCAAAGTGTATGCCACAGAAAGGCAAACACTAGACAGAGTCCCTGAGGGATATGATTCCCAAGCACCAGGGCAGCTCTCCAGAAATAGTTGAATTGAATCTAGGGGAGACAAGTCCGAATTCCCTCTAGGTAGTCTGGTTTCTAACATGAGAAGAACAGGACAGGGTTCAGGACAGAGGACCTGTTCAGAAATAACAAATCCTTTGTGGTGTACCTGGTGAGCCCGATCTTGTCACATGCAGTGGGAAGCAACAGGGAGAATCTTTCTAATATCGGTCAACCCTAAAAGGAAATGTGCTCTTCTCGTTCAATCCAGTTGCCAGGTTCATCACGAAAAGTGCTTCCCCAAATTACTTCAGGCAAAGACTGCCTCCTCTTTATTCACACCTCCATGACAGCATTGTACTTTGCTATAATTATACATTTACCTCTATGTGTATGTAAATTACAATTTATGTTTATGTATATGTAGAATGTACCATCAGACCGTGAGGCCCTGCAGGAGAGAGATCATATATTACTTGCTTTCTGGTCCCTAAAAACTAACAGAATGAATAAAATACAGCATATACTTCTAAATTTTGGTTGACAGTAGCAGTCAGGATACTGTCTGTTTCATTAGAGCCTAAGACCCAAGACCCACCCGAATTAATCGATTGTGTCCAAATGAAAGTCAGCAGTTTAGAGTTTAACTCTGCTCTTCATTAGATGGTTGGCCTGGGGATTTTTAAAGGGATTTTTATTTAGAACATAAATAGCAAAATGGAATTTTAACAGTTTACAAAAGGAAGGCAGTGGAAAACATGTACCTGGGAGGAAAGCACTCTTTTCCCTCACTTACCAGTACAGATTAGTCTTGGACCCTCTTCTTGTGGTTTCAGGTTCAATGGCTCTTCCACCTGCTCAAGATGGGAGATCCCAGCAGGCTTCAGAAATGGACATCCTGCCAGGGTCAGGATATAAATAAGGCTGGCTCAGTTGGAAGAGTGGGGCCCATCAAGAAAAGGAGCAGAGATGGAAGGGGTAAGGGAGAATGAAGGTAGGCGGAAAGATTGGTACGTAGATGACGTGAAACTTGAGGAGGAGAACAATATAAAGGACAGAAAACAGATGCCTAGGGAAGCTGTGATTCTATCAGTTCTCCAAAACATGAAAACGCACCACTCATTTTTAAATGTCAAGAAGAAATAGGAGACAAGGTTTCTTCTTCACCTCCCCTAGAATGCAAAAGCCAGCTCACATGTAAAACAACCAGGATGGGATGGAATTACAAAGAGCAGTTCCTGAGGCTATGCTGGGAAACCATAGTCCTTTAGCTTCCTCCCTGTCTATCCACATCTCTTGCCTTCTCTTTCTACAAAAGTCAAGGATGGGTCTCTCTATGGCATCTATTACACATGGCCTTAAAGCCTCACTCAACCATTTCCAGAAGTCACTTCTTATTTTAATGACAGACACTTCTAATTGCAAAGGTCCACTCAAAAAAACTCTTCTTTAGGCTTAGCTGAGATGTGTCTCTTTGGCAAAACCTCCTAAGAAAAACAGAATAATTCCTCACCCTCCAAATGACCACCTTTTATACTGCAGAAGCCAAGGACTGTGTGTCCCCTCATATTCTTCTTTAAGACAAAAATGGCCTGTGAACAGGGGCATGTACTCAGAGGAAGTTTGCTACAGGTCAGGGAGCTAGGGTTTTACTCAAGGCATAACTTAGCTGTCAGCTTTCTGCCTACAGCAAAGATGGGAAATTCCCCTGGGTGGTGAAAGAGTAAGCACTGAGATCGGAGAGAAGGAAGAGGATGCTGTAGTTGCCTCTCTATGTCTATTACCACCACCAATCCCCCCCTGCACCTCGACCCCACGATCATCTTCACCATTATGGAGTAGCCATGCCCTCTGGAGGGGAGTGGTCCCAACTCGAGTTCCTAGTGTAGCTCTCACTGGTCTAAGCCAAGCAGGTTAACCCATCCGACTTACTATATGAGAGATTGTTTCAGAAATCTGCAGTCCAGGCCAAGACCATCAGTGCATACTATTTCCCTGGCCACAGTGATTAGTGTAGAACTGGAGTAAAACTTAAGATGGTGCATCACAAAGGACCAAGGAAGGCCTGCCCTATTTCTCTTCCTAGGTAAAGCAGCAGAGCCTTGTTACAGCTACCAGCCCTCTTACAACCACAAGAGGAGCCAGACTGTAGACAAAGCCAGCATACAAGGAGACAGAAAACAGCAGAGACCGGAACTCGGACCAAGGTGTACCCGCACCCTACCTATGAACTTCCTACTCACATGAAACAGTAAATTCCTCTTTTTTGTTTAAGCCAATCTGGATTGGGTTGTTACTTGTAACCAAGAACATCCTAACATGGAAAGACTGCCAGATACAGCAAGGAACTGTGAGAATGGGGAAGGTGAAGGCACAGCTCAAATTGCACTGTGTCCACAGAAGAGCTTCTGTGGGAAGACAGAATAGGGCCAGGGAGGCAAAAAGGGGACACAGCTGTCACTAAGAAATGAGGTACAGGAAAGCCCTGTGTTGGGCCAAAGGAATGCCAGGGCTTTGCCCACCAGAAACCCCTGGATTAGAACTCTATGGCTCAGGGTGATTGAGCCTTCTTGATTTGTAATGATAAAGATGGCCATGATACCCCAAAGGACAGTCAGAATCTTCTGCTGAAGTGGGGACTATAGGAAGGCCACCCCGGTGTGCCAACAGAAAAGTCAGGGAGTACAGATGAATGGTGGCCATGATGAGGACAGCGGAAATGGGTTAGAGGCAAACAGGTGGATGAAGAGGAGCAGGGTGATTAATAAACAAACTCAAGAAGATGCAAAATCATGGGAGCATAAAAAAAGGAAAAAAAAAGGAATCCCATTGGTGTCTATAACACTAGGTTAAGAGAACACATACTAATTACATTTTAAAGATCAAGACAAGGGAATTGGTCAGATGACCGGCACCTGTCCTCACTCACCTGAGGAGACGCCCCTTGGGCCCTCTCCATCCAGAGCTTCCTGAGGAGCTTTGCACCAGGGTGCTTCCCCTCGCTCCAGCTGGGAAATCAGAGCCGGTTTGGGAAGTGGAAATGCTGCTTGAGGGGAAGGAAATGGGACAGGCAGGTGAGTGGGGTGACAGCAATCCCAGGGCTCCTCCCAGGCTTTGCCTTCAGGGGTGGAGAAGAAAGAAGGGAATTAACTAGGGAAAGCAAGAAAATGAAGTCCAGGAGAAGGGACCAGAGACCCAGGAGAGGGACCAGGAGGCTTACAAAGGTCAGGAATTAAAGTAAAGTCTGGGTGAGCAAAGACTCCGTAACAGTCTGGGTAAGCAAATGGATGATTCCACTCCTTGACAGATAGAGCTTCTTTGTTGTTGTTGTTCTCTACCTCTCTTACAGCTCTCAAGTTCAGACGACTACATGAGGGTGCTTGGTATTGGGTTCAATCCCTCAAGTGGAGAAGGTGGGAAACTGAGGGTTGGTGGGGCACCTGGGATCTACTCTTTTTCTACTCTACCCCCAGCAGAGGAGTTGGGAGTTAAGCAGCTCTCACCTGGGGCAAGAAAGTCTGATGTGAGACTCAAATTGATACCAGGACTTCCCACTTCCTAGCAACCACTGAGGCTGGGTCATTAAGAATCCAAGGCCAGGGGCACCTGGGTGGCTCAGTGGATTAAGCCTCTGCCTTCTGCTCAGGTCAGGATCTCAGGGTCCGGGATTGAGGCCCACATCTCTGCCTGCCTCTCTGCCTACTTGTGATCTCTCTCTCTGTCAAATAAGGAAATAAACAGAATCCAAGGGCCCAAGGTTGCCACTCAGGTGAGGGTTATCAAAGACTCCTGAGCTTCTGAGGAAGGAGTGGGGAAACTCTGAAGAGCAGAAGCAGAGTTCAAAGTGAAAGACCCTTACCCAGGGAAGCCACAGCCCCATAATTCTCCAGCATCACATCCCTGTACAGGACCTTCTGAGCGGGGGCCAGTCTGCTCCATTCATTCTCAGAGAAGTAGACGGCCACATCTTCGAAGGTCACTAACTCCTGGAACAACATGTGTTTAAACGTCCTAGAACAATCCCAGAGCCAGACCTGGAGTAAGGGGTAGAGCAGGCTCTACGAGGAACTGGCAGGGAGGCCAGTGAGTTTCTGGATTCCTGAGGTCTCCGGGAACTCTCCACCGATTTGCACCCCTTACTAACTTACAAAGATAGAAGGGATCAGCCATCAATTTCTCACGTCTCTTCTTTTTTGTGAGTCTCTGCAAGTTTTCCCTTTTCATCCTTATGCCCAAAACAACCGCCTGTGTTCCAGGGGCCCTCCTTTCCCCACGGCTGGCCGGCCCTCCATCAGAGGTCACCAACACTCCATCACAAGTGCACCTACCCCCTGCTGGGCCCATACCAGACACTTTATATCACTTTGTGCACGCCTCACAGCCTACGAGGAGGGGATCAGATTCACTGTATAGAAGAAACTAGGCCTAGAGAGTTACTGCCCCCAAAGTTATAGAACGGAATTCCTGGCCATCTGCCACACTTCCTTCTAGCTTTCCTCCGGCCACCCCTGCTGCCCCACCCCCACCCCCGTGAGGCTCTTTCTCTTCTCGCCCTCCCCCTCACTGTCATCAGCCTCAGAGGCAGCTAAGGGCACCTCAGAACACTCAGGCTGGAGATCCAAACCCTGACTTGATTCCCTGCACTCTGCCACTCCAGCACTCTCTCTCAAATGCTCTGCCCTACTCTCTTCCCCACTCAAGTCTTAATGTCTCCTTTTCCTGCATCTCTGGAGCCCAAGCTTCTGCACTTCCTCTTACCTTCTTCCTTAAGAAACACAAACAGTGCTAACTAATGTAGAGCCATCAAGGCTTCTGATTCCCAGCTACTGCCTCGTTGGGGATCTGGATCTCCATACTGCGGGGAGGCTGATTCTGCTGCATTTCACATCGTCCTTGCCTTACAAAGTCCCCACAGCGACTTACCCAGCACCCCAGGGCTCAAAAACTTTGGCTGGCTCACCCTAGTCTCGCCTCAAAACGTCCAAGTCCTCTGCACCACGGGCAATTGCACTGACTATTCACAGGCCCAGCTCACCTGCCAAGAATCAACTCCCGCACTACCCTCCTCATCCCCTAGCCTGGTACGAATCAAAATCCTTGCCTTGCCCAAATCTGCACCCTTGCACCTGCCGCTCCCCGGGTGTGGAGATGCCGTTCCTCCCTCCGTCGCCGCTGGCAAACTCAGATGCATCTCAAGACCCACCTCAAACACAACCAGCTCTATAAAAACCAGGGACATGGAAATGCTGGACACTCGTCGCGGTGCACAGCGCTCTCTGAATACCTCTGCCCCAGGGCTGGCCCCAGCCTGTGCAGTGGCACGTGGGTTTCCCCTGCCAGCCCAAGTCTGGGGGAAGTCGCATCCGTTCTGCCCCCTGCCTGTTTCTCCGGCCCCTCCACTCTGGGCTGCACCCCGATCTCCCGGTCGCCTCACTGCCCGCTCGGCCCCTCGGGTGGGCCTAGAGCCCGGGGCAGAGCCGAGCCAGCTTGGTGGCGCCGGCCCCGCACTCACCGGGCGCGCCCGGGCCGGCGCGGGCAGTCCCGGTAGCAGCTCGAGGGCAGGGCCGAAGGGGGCCCCGCTCGCCAGGGCCGCAGCCGCCATGGCCCGGGCCGCCGTCCCGGGGAGCGAGAGCGCGCCAGGCCCGACCCGGGGCTGCCCGGGGTCGGGGAGGGACGCTCCGGCCCGGGGCGGGTCTGATTCAGCGGCCCGGGGCGGGTCTGATTCAGCGGCCCCGCGCCCAGCAGCCCGCCGCGCCAGGCCCGCACTGCACGCCCCGCGCGGCCGGCCGGCCCCACGCCAGCTCCCCACGCTTGGCGCGAGCCAGAGCCCCGCACCGCAGAGGTGGAGGCGGCTGCACTCCCGCTACTCCGGCTTCTCTAGGACGGCGGAGGGCGCCAGTCTCTGTGGTCCTCCGTTCTCCGCCCGCGGGGAAGCCGGGAGCCGAGAGCGCGGGCGGCCCTCCCGGACACACCGTCGGCCTCGGGGCGCCGCTGTGGCTACGCGGGGGAGCGGGCGGTTGGGGAGAAGGCTTGCTCTGGGAATCCTTTCCCAGGCCTCCTCTGCCCACTGGCCACCCTTCTCGACCGCACTGCACTGGCAGGATGGATGCTGGAATCAAATAGCACATACTTCTCTGGCCATGTCTGTTCATAGGTCTCCACCCTCTACCGGGCTCTGCGTTCCCAGAGAGCGGCTAAAGGCCTTGATCATCTTTGTGACTCTAAGTATCTACCTGAAGTCTAGTACCTCTTGGGACTAGACTTTCTTTAAGTGCCTAGGAATACCTGTTCAATAAAGGAATGAATAAATGTTCAACCAGTTTTTCAGGTGGAGAAAGAGAGGAAATGGCTTATCTAACATCACATAGCACGCCGAAAGCCGGGAAGTTAAACCTTTAAAAGAAATTGTATTTTTTTATTTTATGTATTTATTTTTATTTTTTTTCTCTTCTTAATTTTATTCTTTATTACATTATTTTTTCAGTGTTCCGAGAGTCATTGCTTACTCTCCACACCCAGTGCTCCATGCAATTCATGCCCTAGAGTACCAACCACGAGGCTCACCCATCCCCTTTCCCTTCCAAGACCCTCAGTTGTTTCTGAGTCCAAAGTCTCTCATGTTTCATCCCCCTCCCCGATTTACCCCAGTTCACATTTCCTTTCCTTCTCCTACTGTCCTTCATATTACTCCTTTTGCTCCACAAGTAAGTGAAACCATATGATATTTGACTTTCCCTGCTTGACTTAATTCACTTTGCATAATCTCCTCTAATCTGGTCCATGTTGCTACAAAAGTTGGGTATTCATGCTTTCTGGCGGAGGCGTACTATTCCATTATATATATGGACCACATCTTCTTTATCTATTTGTCTATTGAAGGGCACCTTGGCTCTTTCCACAGTTTGGCCATTGTGGCCATTGCTGCCACAGCAACTTCTTTCAAGACACGTCTCCAAAGGCAAAGGAAACAAAAGCAAAAATGAACTTTTGGGACTTCATCAAAATAAAAAGCTTCTGCACAGCGAAGGAAACAGTCAACAAAACGAAATTGAAGAAATCAAAGAAGACCATCAAAATGAGAACAAGCGAAGGCTATTTATTCAGAGCTTGCTATAAGCAAGGAAGTCAACCACCGTCGCTTGCATTTGGCAAAGACTCTTAAATGGGACAGAGGAGTGTGAAAACTTTATAGTTAAAAAAAAAAGAAGTGGAGGTGGGGAGAGACGTCAGGTATGCTCTGATTGAAGACTGTTGGCATGGGGTGTGGGAGGCCTAACTAGAAGTAAGCATCTTATGTGAGTGGTTGGGGGAGTATATTAATCAAATTCTGGCTGTTTGGGGTTGATTGTTACAGGGTTTCTTTTGGCTTCCTGGACTGATTGCTTCAGACTGTGGGTCTGAGTTTAATTTTTCTATATGGTCTGGCCATTTTCCACTTGTGTATATAATCTCTTGGGGGGAACAAAGTAGAAAGATGTATGCTTCACTGAAATTCCATCCCAGAGGCTCAGATTCCTTTTAGGTCCCCAAGTATTGAGAGCTTACAGATAGCTTACCTGGGAAAAATCACAGAACAAAGGAGACCTGAGAGGAAATTCCTGATTTGTTTGCTTGTCTGTTTCTAGGAGGACAGTGGACAAGCTAATAAATGGTCTCTAGTGAACAGTCTGTGAGCACTGAGAAGGAAGCAATGAGTTTTACCCCTGGGAAAGATCACAAGGAAGGCTGAGCACACAACAAATGCTCCCATGATCTTCTTAGGGATGAGAAGGAGAAAACTGTACTCAGTGCAAAATAATTAGGGGAGGTTTAGCTCAGAATAAGGCGTCCTCAAGTGCCTGATTAAGTCATGGTCCACCAGAAGGAAGGTCTCTTATGGTTCTGACCAGCGTTTTGGTTCAAAACTAAAGAGGAGAGAGAGAGAGTGTATTTTTACCCATAGTCACCCTTATATTTCTTCTTTTTCCATTCTTCCTGTTAAACACACAGCAGCAGGCAAGGTCAAGGCTGTGTCCTAACTGACTTGACCGTAAAGATACAACAAGCGGCTTTTAGATTCATACAATGTATTACTTATGTAAACAGCAAAAGGAAAAGGGTATCCAAACATGCCAGTCCCCAGATCCTTGTCTTACACACAAAAACAATGACACCAGAGAAAAGGGGGCTCAAGGACCGAAACATCCTTGGTGAGGAGCCGATTTTAGACATAACTAAGCCTATTACAGTCTGCAGTTATATCCAGAAAGCCTCAAACCTCTTTGGAATCTGAGAAGCAATGAGAAATTATCTCTGGACCGCCTCCCACAAGAGATAGGGAAGGGAGTGGGAGATGCGCTTGGAGGCCTGCAAAGCTCCTCTCCTCCTCTCATATTCTAGAAGGATCACAAGGTGATCTGTCATGACTCAGAGTAGCTGTTCAAGATTTTGCCTGCACAGCCTATAGATGTGCAAACTGCCAGGACACCATGGTAAAGCCATTCCCCTACAACAAGATCTCCCAGCTGTTTACATAGAGAGTCTTAGGAATATGAACCACACATAGGTCATCAGATACTCTAATGAGGTGTACTGATAGAGGCTTTGGTCAAATACACTCCATATGTCTTAGGCAACATCAGACAAAAGGGACCATGATAGTGACATGCGGTAGTATAACCAGGCCTACCGGAAATTGGGACTATAGGCAGGCTCCTCATCCAAAGGCAATCCAGCTAAATAAGTCATTAATCCAAGTGAGGCAAGAGATACTAGCAATGAGCCCTCCTAAACTGGCCAGCAAAAAAATTCAGGCAGGTACAATTGTCCATTACCACTCATGCTAGAGAATTTAGAACAATCAGTGGTCTGTGAAAAATGTCTAAGAAGTCCAACAATAACAGCATGAGGCTAAAGGGAATAATTTCAATGTCCAGGAAGTTAATCTTATTCTGTTGTTTCCTACTGAGGCTGTTTCTTTCTGGAATGAGTGGCGATTGGGAGGATTCTGAGAGTTTTTAAATTAGGATTATTTATTGGCCAATTATAAAATCAAAGGTGGTGTTGGAAGCCTGGATTGCTGCTCAGATATGCTTCAGACAAAAGCTAAGAGAATAATGGTCCCGCCCTCCCTCTTCCCCTGACTTCCCAGGGTCTAATTCTTACCAACCAGGATTGTTCCTCTTCTTCCACAGCCACATGACCATTATGACCAGTATCTCACCTTTTCCCTATCCTCTCCAAGTCTCACCCACACCATAGGCTTAGACTCATCCCTGGTTAGCTCAGAAGCTCCTTTCTTCTATAATTAAGGACATCTTAGAATATCTCCTACCCTCTGACATGTGGGTCATGCCAAGACCACCTGAGTTTTCATCTCATAATTCATGGTCATTATAATCGTTATCTCTAATCGCTTAAATCCAGCAAGCATGGCTGGGGTGGGAGAAACACTAAGTTTCTGTCTCCCAGCCCCCAGCTCTCTTCATCCTACTTGGAAAGTCTAGTAGTTCAGTTTTCCAGGGGTAGGCACAGGAGGGAAAAAAATAGAGCGATAAGGGTGAATTATGTGGTTTGGGTTTCCTGTAGCTAGTTAGGGCTTTCTCCCATTCCTGAACCTCATAAATAGACATTATACTTAAATGGGAAGTACACTTTTAGATGATTATCACATTGGGAGTCCACATTATCTTAATTTGTACAACTGACAGCATTTTTGACAGGTTGTCCAATTATCTTTTTTCAGTTTTTAAGAGTTCATATTCTGTCTTAATAGCACCTCCTTCTTCGGGATGATACAGGTTATGAAAGGCCCAGCTAATGTCCCAGGTCACTGTCCTCTGTTGGTACGCTAAGCTATAAAAATAGCACTATGATCTTGGGTGTGTTAGGGGAAGCGAAATATGTGACATAGACGATCTAAGAATCCTTGAGTATTAATTATCCAGACATGCTGTGTGGAAGATGGTAGCGCCATACCTGAAAGGGTAGTTCACACCCAGCAGTATTCTCCATATGAAGGTAAGGGATCCATACAGTCTATTTGCCAGGCTTCCCCAGGTCTAGTGCCCCGACTTATGTGCTCCAGTTTCCTTTGCCACTCAACTGTGTGGCTGGTGTCCAGTCACATTTGTCAAGCTTCTGTATGCTTCTTTCTATATTGATTTCTAAGAGTCCTGCTCTTACTATTTCTTTTCTGTTCGTAGAACTTTAGCCATCATTTTCAGGTAGGTGTGCTAATGACAATTTCTCTTAATTTCCCTTCATTTGAGAACGTGTTGGTTTTACCTTCCTTTCTAAAGGATATTGTTATTGGCATAGAATTCTGAATTGACAGTTCTTCTTTTTCATCACTTGATAAACTTTGTGTCACTTGCAAATGACTTCCATGGTTTCTGATAAGAAATCCATGGTCATTGGGCGCCTGGGCGGCTCAGTTGTTAAGCGTAGGCCTTCGGCTCAGGTCGTGATCCTGGAGTCCTGGATCGAGCCCCAAATAGGGCTCTCTGCTGGGTGGGATGCCTGCTTCTCCCTCTCTCACTCCCCCTGCTTGTGTTGCCTCTCTAGCCATGTTTCTTCTATCAAAATAAATAAAATCTTTAAAAAAAAATAAATCCATGGTCATTTATTTATCTGTAGGTGATATGCTGATTCTCTCTAGCTGCTTTCACAACATTTTCCCTTGTCTTTAGATTTTTGAAGTTTGATTACATTATGTCTGGACCTGAATTTCTTTGGGTTTATCCTGTTAGGGGTTTGTACAGCTATTTTGATGAAATCCAATTTACCTAATTTTCTTTTGTTGCCTGTGATTTTGATGTCATACACTTGAAATTGTTGCCAAATTTAATGTCATATTTTCCTCAATGGCTTCTTCTAAGAGTTTCATGGTTTTAGACCCTGTTTAGATCTTTGATACACTTTGAGTTAATTTTTGTATGTGGTATAAGGTTATTTCATTCTTTTGCAAATGATATCCAGTTCCCTCTCCCCCTCCATCTCTTGTGGAAATTGCTTTCTTTCCCTCTTGGTCTTGACATCCTTGTTGAAAATCAGTTGACCATACAAGTAAGGATTATTTATGGACTCTGTTCTATTCCATTGCTCTATATGTCTATCCTTTGCTAGTACCATAATGTTTTATTTACTGTAGTTTTATAGTTTTTCAAAGTCAGGGGGAGTGGATCCCCCCAACTTTATTCTTTTTCAAGATTGTTTTGGCTATTTGGGGCCCCTTGAAATTTCATATGATTTTGAGGGTCAGCTTTTCCAATACTGTGAAAAAAAAAAACAATTGGAATTTTGATAAGGACTGTGTTCAATCTATACATCTCTTTGGGGAGTATTAACCTGCTAACACGTTATGCCTTCCAGTCCATGAACATGGAATGTCTTCCCATTTATGTACATCTAATTTCTTTCAGCAATGTTTTATATTTTCAACATACAAGTCTTTTATCAACTTGGCTAGATTTTTTCCCTCAGTATTTAATTATTTTAGATGCCAGTGCAAATGGAACTGTGTTCTTAATTTCCTTTTTTGGATTGTTCACTGCTGGTGTATAGAATCATGGCTGATTTTTATGTTGATCTTATACCCTGCAACTTTGCTGAATTTATTAATGCTAGCAGTTCTCTTGTGGATTCTTTGGGATTTTCTCTATATAGGATGTCGTCTGCAAACAGAGATGGTTTTCTCTCTCCCTTTCCAATTTGGATCTTTTAATTTCTTATCTAATAGCTCTGGCTAGAACTTCCAGGACACTCTTCAACAGCAGCAGTGAAAGTAGGTATCCTGGTCTCACACCTGATTTTAAAGGGAAACCCTTCAGTCTTTCATCATTGACTATGATACCAGTTACAGTTTTTTCGTAGATACACTTTATCACATTAAGGAACTTTCCCTCTGAAAAAATGAAACAAGATGGGACCAGGGAGAGAGCCAAACAATAAGAGACTCTTAATCTCAGGAAACAAACTGAGGGTTGCTGGAGGGGAGGAGGGCAGAAGGGATGGGGTTGCTGGGTTATGAACATTGGGGAGGGTATGCGCTATGCTGAGTGCTGTGAATTGTGTAAGACTGATGATTCACAGACCTGTACCCTTGAAGCAAATAATACATCATATGTTAATAAAATTTTTTTAAAAAGGAACTTTCCCTCTATTTCTAGTTTTCTAAAAAACCTTATTATGAAAGGGTGTTCAATTCTGTCAAACGCATTTTCTGCATTGACTGAGGTGATCATGTAGGTTTTTTCTTTCATTCTATTAATGTATTATATTGATTTTATGTTCAATCACTCTTATAGTTCTGATATACACTCACTTGGTTATGGTGAATTAACCTTTTAATATGCTGTTGGATTTGATTTGCTAATATTTTGTTGAAGATTTTTACATCTCAATTCATAAGGGATACTGGCCTGAAATATTCTTTCAAGTGATGTTCTTATCTGACTTTAGTATCATGGTGCTACTGATAGTAGACTGACTCTTGATCTTGGGTTTGTGGGGTTGAGCCCCACATGGGAGCTCATTAGAGATTACTAAAAAAATAAACTTAAAAAATAAATGTGGTAGAATTCACCAGTGAAGCCATCTGATTTAGGACTTCTCTTTGTTGGAAGGCTTTTAATTAGTGACTTAATCTCTTTACTTATTATAGATCTGTTGAGATTTTCTACTTCTTAAGTCCGTTTAGGTAATTATATGTCAGGGAATTTGTCCATTTCTTCTACGTTATCTAAGTTGTTTATGTATAATTATTGACAGTGTTGACATACAATTTTTCAAGGTGTTCTTGTATAATCCTTTCTATCTCTATAAGGTCAATAGTTATGTCTCCACTTTCATTTCTGACTTTAGTTATTTGTATCTTCTCTCCTTTTTTCTTAGCTCAAGTTTTCCTATTTTGAACTTTTCAAGTAACCAATTTTGGTTTCACTGATTTTCTGTTTTTCTATTCTCTATCTCAGCTCTAATCTTTACACTTTCTTTCCTTCTGCTGGCTTTGGGTTTGGCTTGCTCTTCTTTTCTAATTCCTTAAGGTGTAAACTTAGGTTACTGATTTGAGATATTCTTTTTTAACGTAAGCATTTACAGCTGTAATTTTACCTCTGAACACTGCTTTCACTATATATTATAAGTTTTGGTATATTGGTTTTAATTTTCATCCATCACAAGGTGTTTTCTAATTTCTCTTGTGATTTCTTCTTTGAAGAAAGCATTAGGAAGTTTGCATATGGATTCTTTTAGACTCCATGTGTGTCTTTTCCCCTTATGATCTGGCTATATATCCTTAGTAAACCACTGTAATAAATCTTAGCCCTAACTACAACAATATGCTGAGTCCCATTAGTTCTTCTAGGGACCCTCTGAATGTGAGGGTGGTCTTGGGGATCTCCCACAGATTGATATGAGGATTAGATTGCTTAATACATGTAAAGCATTTAGGATAATATTTGGCTCATGGTAAATTCTCAAAATAATAGTGATGATTATAGTGACAATGGGGATGACCAGCACAGAGCCATGAACAGGACAGGTGCTCAAGGTCAATCAATCCAATTCCCATCCTTCCTCCATCCTCTCCCACTATACTCACTCCTATCTATGCCTCAGCCCCATACCTTTATAATGTCATCTCAATGTTGGCAAGTACCTCAATTTCAGCTTCCTGTTTGACACAGCAGACTAGTAAGGCCCAGAGAGGTAAATGAAATGTCCTGGATCATGTCCTGTGTTGGTGACAAAGTTCAAACAAGAACCCAAGTCTGCCTGCTAAGTTCTGTACTGACTTCACTGTCACCTGGTATATGTGATGCAGCCTAGGAGCAAAATAATTAACCTGGGGCTAGCTGTCAAGAACCCTGGAAGCTGAACCTTGAAAAACTAGGAAGGAATGGAAAAACAAGGAACCTGGAACGCTAGGAAGGAAAGGAAGCCATAAGTCAGTCCAGCATTAAACCAAATGAGACTATTATTTGATCTAAAGGCAGAGTAAAACAATTCCTCCTGCATCTCCATTTCAAGGGCACTGTTGTTCACTTCTGAGGGTGAGGCAGTGGGTAGGAAGTGGTATGCACTAACGGAGGAGTCAATAACATCCAGCACTGGAACAAACAGCAAACAAGATGCAGGGGTAGTCCGGTACAGCTGGACTAGAGAACCCCCAAAAGAGAACCTCAAAATAGAAACCACAGCAGGTAAATGGAACCCTCCAATTGTCGGTGTACAATTGTTGCGGAAAAATCTGAGGCGACCAGGAAACTCAACCGGCACACGGAGAGCTGGGAGAACATAGCTTTATTACACCCGCGGGCTCAGTGGGATGATTCCACAAAGACTGAGCACTTGCCAAGGTTAGGGGAGAGTTTTTAGGGTTACAGGTGGTGGGGGATGGTAATGGGACGTTTTCACCGTCTCTCCGGCGGATTGGCCCTCTTCATGCAGGGGTATAATCTATAGGGAGTGCTAGGAGAGTGCTAAATCATCCCAGGGAATTTGTTTTTCTTTCCCTCTCTGAGAAGAGCAGGACAGCCATTCAGTCTTACCAGGAGTTATGGGGAGGCAAGACCATTGGGGCATTCCGTCCCAGCTCTCGCAATGGAGGAGGAGCAGGTAAGGCAGGGCTGGCGCCGGAGCAAGGCCATTCGACCACCTCCATCTCTTCCGCCCCCAACTGCTCAAAATTCTAGGCCATATATATAATGAGAAGCCACCAGACGGGACCAGAGACCCGCTTGAGCCCTGTCTAGGGGACTCAAACCACGGCCGACCACCCCTTGATTACCACGGAGTGTGCAAACGAGGTGTGCAGGTAAGGAGCATAAAAAAAAAAAAAAAAAAAAAAAAAAAAAGAAGAAGAAGTCTAAGGGCAGCCGAAAGAATGCTCCCGCCAGGCTTAGAGGGGGGTAGATCTCTGGAATACGGCCGGGAGCGGTGGCTACGCTCAGTGCGCTCGATGGAAGCAGCGGTGGTGACACCTCTCAACCGCACGTCCTCCCCCAGCCCCACGCCCTTACGCTGCTCCGCGGACGAACGCACAGACCCAGCGCCCGGGTTGGAAGCCTAACCGACTAACACAAGGCGCACCCGCACCACGGACTGCCCCCAGCACCTGCCCGCCTGGAGACGCCGTCGCCGAAGCTGCAGGGGCGGAAGTGCGTCGCCGCCTTTCCGGCCCGCGAACCCGCGGCCGCTCTAGCACGCCCGGAGGCCATCTCCGCGTGTCGTTGGTCCTTCAGAGTCTCGTCGTCCCACTTGGTAGCTCCGTGCCCGCCTCCTGCGGAGCTGCGGCGGGAGTTGGGAAGGCTGAGGCGTGTCGCGGGGCTCCCGGGCTCGCTCCGGGTCTCTGGCCACCCTGCACGACCGATTTCCCTGGGGCAAGCTAACCTCTGCCCTGTAAGAGCCAGTAAGGACTGCCCCTGCATCAGGCCGCCTCTCGGCGGCTGGCGGTGGACTAGACCAGGCGACCTGAGAGGAGTTCAGCGCAGGCAATAGGTCAAAACCGAATTTGCCCTGAGCCGGCCGGCGGAGCTTGCCCTGGCCTGATAACGGTCGCCCCTCCTCTGAGCACCCCCATCCACACTGGCGCCAGAGTGGGTATGCACCCGACCCTTGGAACGGCCTCCCACCTGCACTGGGCAGCCCATCCCGCGCGCTCCCCGACCTTCACGTCTGCCCCGCCATCAACACAATGGCATGCACTGACCTGGCTTTGTCTGCCTCCAGGGCTCCACCTAATTATCACCTAATCACCTGGCTTTCCTGACTCCCCACCCCACTTCCTGCTCTGCTCCTCTCACTTGTAGCCCTTAACACAACTGTGATGTATGTACTTGTTTAGGCGGTGATTTAATATATTTTCCCCTTCCTTAGACCATACGCTCCAAGAGGGCAGGGACCGTGTCCCTCTGATTGGAGGTTGGTTATAGCAGAAGTTCTGGCAGTAAGTGCCCAGTAAATAGCTGTTGAATGGATAGATGGGGCTGTTCCAAGGAAGGAGGGAATGAATAAATATAGGTGAGAATGAATGTAAAGTGATGCTGTGATCCATTAAAAATTAGGGAGAAAAGTTCAGCTCATGGAAGTTGGCCTACAGTTTTATGACTGTAGATTCTACAGTGGTCCAGAGTTGATGATACTGAGTACTTGGTGGTTGCCCCAGGCAATCAGAGAGGACTTCCTGGAGGCAGAGTGTGGACCTTTCCAGCTCCCTCCAGTGGGGAGCTGCACAAGACAAAGGGAATTCACTATAGAGGACATGTGGAAATCTGAGGAAACAAAGTCCCTATTTGTGGGTCACTTGGGAAGTTAAAGAGTAACCTGGGGGCTATCAGAACTGGTTGAATTGAGTCTGAACCTCACATTTTTGCAACAATGGCCTTAGAGTCAATGGCACAGCTTTCTCCTTTTTGGGCCAGCTGGCAGGGACCTGGCCTGACATTTCATGGAAGGTCCCCAGGGATTGGTCAGCTCATCTCACCAAAGCCTGTATCTCACCAAAGCTGTAAGAGAAAGTCCCCACCACACTGTGTACCTACATCCTTATCATGAAATAAAGCAATTGGTTTGAAGTCCTTATCATCTCTGACATTTCATATTTGCAAGAGTCCCAGTCTGCCCTTGCTGGAGAAGTGTGCAAGCCAACTGGGCCAGCAGTAGGGTCCCAAACCCCAGGCTCAGGGACCGAAGTCTGAACCTCTGCTTGAAGAGTAACCAGTCTGTGAGGCTCTATGGATCGTTCAAAGATAAGGAAGGGAGATATATGAAACTAAATAAGTGTTTAGTGCATTTTTGCTGAATGCACTAATAAATTAATGAATAAATGAATGCAGGAGAAAATAAAGGTGTGAATGGTCAGTAAATCATGGGGGTAAGGTGGGATCAAAGAACGCTTTGTAGACTTCATGCTGGAGCTAAGACTGAAAAGATCAGAGCAAAGCCTAAAGCTAGTGAGGGGACTGTGACCATAGCTAGAGGCTTCTTTCTGGGTCCCTTCTGGTCCCACCCCCTCCGCCCACCAGGTTGCAGCAAGTGCTAAATCAAAGAGAACACTCTGCTCCCAGGTCCTGTCTCTCCGGGGTTATTTAATATAACTTACAGCCACAGGGCAAGGTCCAGGCGGACAGACCTTTTCATCTCCAACTTGTCGCAGCCTGTCAAAAACTCCCTGACACCCAGAGAACAGTGTGTCCAGAGCTCAGCCTAGAGGAGCACAGCCATGGTGCTCTGGGGTCTGGTGCTGGGAGCCCTGCTGGTGTTGGCCGCGGCGTGCCTCTGTCTGCTGGGGCTGCCCCGGCAACGCAGGCCCCAGGAGCCCCCTCTGGATAAGGGCTCCATACCCTGGCTGGGCCATGCCATGGCTTTCCGGAAGAATATGTTTGAATTCCTGAAGCACATGCGGGCCAAGCATGGAGATGTATTCACAGTGCAGCTGGGGGGCCAGTACTTTACCTTTGTCATGGACCCCCTCTCCTTTGGCCCCATCCTCAAGGATGCACAGAGAAAATTAGACTTCGTGGAGTATGCAGAAAAGCTGGTGCTGAAGGTATTTGGATACCAGTCGGTGCAAGGGGACTACCGGATGATACACTCGGCCAGCACCAAATACCTCATGGGGGACGGCTTGGCAGATCTCAACAAAACCATGCTGGACAGCCTGTCCCTGGTTATGCTGGGGCCCCCGGACCAGAGTCTGGAGGCGGGCCACTGGTGCGAAGATGGCCTCTTCCACTTCTGCTACAACGTCTTGTTCAAGGCTGGCTACCTGGGCTTATTCGGCCATACGAAGGACCAGGAGCAGGACCTGCGGCAGGCCGAGGAGTTATTCGTCCAGTTCCGCAAGTTTGACCGCTTGTTCCCCCGATTTGTTTATTCCTTGCTGGGGCCCCGGGAGTGGCTAGAAGTGGGCCGGCTCCAGAGTCTCTTCCACAAGACCCTGTCTGTGCAGCACAACCTGGAGAAGAATGGCATCAGCAACTGGATAGCCCACATGCTTCAGTATCTGAGGGAGCAGGGAGTAGCCCCAGCCATGCAGGACAAGTTCAACTTCATGATGCTCTGGGCCTCCCAGGGGAACACGGGCCCAGCCTCTTTCTGGGCCCTCTTATACCTGCTAAAGCACCCAGAAGCCAAGCGGGCTGTGAAGGAGGAGGCCACCCAAGTCCTGGGGGAGGCCAAACTGAAGGCCAGGCAGAGGTTTGACGTGGACGTCAGCGCCCTGCTCCGCACCCCGGTGCTGGACAGCGTGATGGAGGAGACGCTGCGTCTGGGGGCTGCGCCCACCCTCCTCAGGGTGGTACACGGCGACCAGGTCCTGAAGATGGCCAGCGGACAGGAGTGCCTGCTCCGGAGTGGAGACACTGTGGCCCTCTTCCCCTATCTTTCAGTGCACATGGATCCTGACATCCACCCGGAACCCACTGTCTTCAAGTACGATCGCTTCCTCAACCCCGACGGCAGCCGGAAAGTGGACTTCTACAAGGCAGGCAAGAAGATCCACCACTATACCATGCCATGGGGCTCAGGGGTCTCCATCTGCCCGGGGAGGTTCTTGGCCATCAGTGAGATGAAGCTCTTCGTCCTGCTCATGGTCACATACTTTGACCTGGAGCTAGTGGACCCTGACACACCTGTGCCCCCCGTGGACCCCCGCCGCTGGGGCTTTGGCACCATGCAACCCACACACGAGGTGCGCTTCCGTTACCGCCTCCGCCCTACCGACTGAGCCCTGCCAAGGGGGCTGCGAGCCTGGCCTCCTGACGCCCCTTGGGGTCTCCGCCTCCTCCAGTCCCTCTGAAGCCCCTGCCTTTCCTCGGGTTCTGTGGGATCTCCTACCTCTGTCCTGGTCGCCTTCCTCAGCTCTCTGGCTTTTCTCCAGCTACCTAATAGGCTTATCCATCTCTCTTGAAATCGCAGAATCCACGTCTCATACAAAGTCTGAAGGAAGGGGAAGTATCTGGGGGAGACTCAGTTTGGGAGATAATGCCTACCTTGACAAGTCCTGCAGTGCAGAAACTGGTTATCGAGTCATGCGGGGTCCTGCAGATGTCACTCTCCACCTTCCCACCTCACTCTATGATTTTCCTCAATGCCTACTCCACATCCTGTGGAAGTCAGGGTTCATCCAGAAGAACACAAGGCAAGCCACACGTGTAATTTTTAATTTCCTAGTCGACACATTTTTTAAAAAAGCAAAAAGAAACAGGTGAAGTTCATGTTTATGATGTATTTACCTTAGCCCAATATATCCAAAATATTAGCATTTCAATATGTCATCAATATAAGAATATGAATGAAATATGTTTACATTTCTTTTTCTTGTGTTTTCTTCAAAATCTGGTGTGTGCTCGCTTCAGACCAGCTGCATTCTAAGTGCTCAACAGCCACGTGTGGCTAGTGGCTCCCGAATTGGACAGAGCAGGTTGGAGACGTGTTGCCTTTCACGTAGGAGTTATTCAAGATCCCTTTCTCCATGCCCTTGCCTGCCCTCCACGCCTCCGCCCCAGGCTGACCTCAGTCTCTCTTCCTGGTTTCCACAGCCACTGCTGAGCTCAGAGCCCTCTTCTACTACCAGACCCTCCTCCTCCTCACTGGGGTCCCACAGCCCCTCTCAGTCTGGATCACGCAGAACTCAGCCTCTGTCCCCCACCTCTGTCCTGAACCACCCCCTTCTCCGGACTTCCCTGTTTCTCAGGACACCACCATCCACCTATCTCCCTCAAGGCAGATACAGAGGAGAGACCCTCATTCCCCGCCTCTCACCCACAGGCCCCAGTTTGGTCAGGTCAAGGTCCTGCGGTGTCTCTGAAACTGTCCGCTCTCCCCCACCCCACCCCACTGCCCTGGTTAGAGCTCAACCCTGCATCTTTCCACACCAGGCTAGCCTGGCCCTCTTCACCCTGCTCTTTCTCCAAACCTTTCGCCTCTGATTATCATTCTCTCACTTTTCTGGCTCCCCATCCCTCCACACACCTAACATTTAAATTTTGCCCCAGTTGGTCCCCAAATTTTCAATCCAGTGCAATTCAACATTGCCAGCTTTCTCGGAGGGAATGGTCTGTATAGTTGCTGGCTTTAATGCCCAGCCTTTACTGGTGTGGCTGGGGTGGAGCCCTTCCCAGCTCCCCGCTCCCTTCCCCCCATCCCCAGGCCATCCCCTGAGGCTCCCCTAGCAGTTTCCATCATAGCACATCTGTCATGTGTCATCGCTTTCTCTGTCCAGCTCTCCTCCCCCTCCTCCCTCCCACAGACTGGAGCTCATAGGACTTAGTATCTTCTTACTTCATCTCTGACTCCCAATTCCCCAAACGGAGATTAAATGATAGAAAATTGACTCCATCGCGGCTACTTTACTTCACATCCTCAAATCATTTCCTTTCCTTCCCCGGCCTCACTCAGCTTTCTGGCACAACATATGGAGACAATCCCATTGCCGGCCATGCTTACCAGGGCTGGGAGGGGATGAGAGTGCACTGCTAGCTGCCCCGGACAGGAGGGGCAGATGCTGTGGGAGCTGGCCCAAGGTCCTGGAGAAGGGGGGCCAGGCAGCATAGACCCCGTGCAAGGATGCCCAGTGGGGCTTGTCTCTTACGCATCTATCCCGCATCTATGGCGAACCTCTTCCATTGTTTTTAGGCTGGCTGTTTTGTCCAGAGTTTTGCCAGGATGACAAGCTAGTAGAGTAACTCAGGTAGAGGCTGGGGCCGGAGGCAGGAGTCTATCTCCACTAGCTTTGCGACTCCGGGCTAGAGTCTGCCTTTCTCTGGGTCTAGCTGCCCCTGGATGATGATGTCTGCCTGGAGCTGACCGAGCTGACTGGAATGGAAGAAGCCAGAATATTCCCTCCTATTCTGAAAGGGGCCAAGAGCCCAAGAAAAATGACCTGGGAACACAGGAGAGGGTGACGGGGACTGAGAGGCTGGGACTCACCACGAGGAGCTTACCAATAAGCCTCTCGTGGCTCTCCACACAACCAGGCCCTGTGCCGGATCAGGGCAAAGATGCAGGGCCTTCACACACTCTCGGGCCCTGCCCAGACCTAGCTCTTGTGTCCCCTCATCTTCCCCACACCCAGAGAAATCTGGACCATGGGCCTGACCTGAGGGCCCAAGTCCATTGAGTCAAGACCAAGAGGTCTCAACTGAGAGTGACTTCGAGTAGCTCTCCCAGGAACTTCATGTTTGAAGGGATGCCTGGGACCAAGGAGCCCTCCATGGGTCGGGTTGAGATGAATACCAGTATACCAGCCCACAGTCATGGATATCCACCAGAGCAACAGGCCTCCAGGAAGCAGCGAGCACCCAGGATTAGATTGTGCACACAGAGCCCAATGCCTACCATGGGCAAGAGAGGGATCCATGGCACCAGTAGTCCTATGCGCTTCGCGTGAGCACTAGACACACTCTCTACAAGGATTACCCTTCCTGGGCCTTGAGGCAGTAGGAAGACCGAGACCCCTCCAAGGATACACCTAGTCACTATCCTGACACAACGGGCCTGACCCCCCCAATCCTCATTTCTGTACCAATTTCCTCTCCCTCAATGAAAAGCCCACAATGTGTATTCTCTGGGGACAGCTTATGACAAAGCGAGAGCAGGGGTGACATGCAAGAGGCAGATTTTGCAGGCACCTGGGAAAGAAAAGAGGCTTTTGTTTTGTTTGGTTTGCTTGTTTCTTTTTTTTGTCTGTTTTTCTTTTGTTTTGTTTTGTTTCCATAGGTAGTAATAGCTGTAAACCGTCAAACCTTCTTCACAGGGTGGGCAGCCCTGCGTCCAGGCAGAACCATGCCTGTCCTTCTCCCGGGGTCAGCCAGGGGAAAGTCTGTCTTGCATGAGAATGTGAGGACCGAGAGAACCCTGGGAGCTTTCTTTCCCAGGAAAAAGCAGCAGGAGGAACCAACATCCGGGCTGGGAAGTAAGGTGAGGATGGAGGGGGCTCTGTCCCGGCCTGGGCTGTGCCATCTGTGCTCTAGTCGGAGCCCTTAATATGGTCAGCGGAAGTCAGTGGCCACGAGGACAGTGAGAGGGATCAGTGGGCCACCGGTGGCCAGCCCTTCTCCTCCCCGCTGGGCACAGGCTTCAGACCCTTCTTATACACCTGCTGTTTGCAGAAAGCACATACCCACACTTGCACAGCTAGAGAAACACACGTAGGAACACACAGAAAATATGTGGGCACAGACCAAGATCCATGTGGACAGAGAGACATGTTCACATTGAACCCAAGTGCATAGCCATATGTACTCTGCACAGCCCACATGGCAATACACACACACACACGCGCGCGCGCACACACACACACACACACACACACACAGACCAGTGCTGGGGAATAAGCCCTGCTGGGTGTCCCTTGGCTGGCATGCTTTGTCCCATCCCATCTGTGCTTATCATGGATGCAAAGTCAGAGACTCTGGGTCTCTAGACCCTGTTGGTACAGTCACCTGCTCTGTGGGCAGGACTGAGGTCCCCCGTGGGGCAGATTTCGGGGGCTCTAAAGTAGAACCCTATCCCCCACATCCTCACACAAATCAGCACCTTCAGAACCAGAGTTTCATTTCCTAGGGCACCACGGGAGCTCAGAGTCCTTCATGACAGTGGGAATCTGGGGCTTTGGGAGAGAGAACTAAAGGCACAAGAGTTGAGTGAGATGGAGGAGGGGAAAAACAAAGAGGGAAAAACCAGTGCGGTCAACTCTGGTGACATCAGGGACAGCCCTTCTCATGATACATGACTAGAGCATCTGAAGCTCAGGGGAAGAGAAGAAAGAATGGCAGAATATTGACCACTGGCTCCATTCTCTATACATCTTGTCATTTATTTAAAAAATGCTTACTGAGGGGCTCCTGGGTGAGGTTCAGTCGGTTAAGCGTCTGGCTTTGGCTCAGGTCATGATCCCAGAGTCCTGGGATAGAGCCCGGCATTGGGCTCCTTGCTCAGCAGAGAGCCTGCTTCTCCCTCTGCCTCCGCCCACTGCTTCCCCTGCGTGTGCTCCTTCTCTCTCTCTCTTTCTTTCTTGCTCTCTCCTCTCTCTGTTAAAAGAATAAATAAAATATTTTTAAAAAATTCTTAATGAGGGGTGCCTGGGTGGCTCAGTTGGTTGGGCGACTGCCTTCGGCTCGGGTCGTGGTCCCGGAGACCCGGGATCGAGCCCCACGTCGGGCTCCCTGCTCGGCGGGAGGCCTGCTTCTCCCTTTCTCACTCCCCCTGCTTGTGTTCCCTCTCTGGCTGTGTTTCTCTCTGTCAAATAAATAAATGAAATCTTTAAAAAAAAAAAAAAAAAAAAAAAAAAAAAAAATTCTTAATGAGCCTCCGTTATATTCTGAGCACTGGCTTAAACACAGGGGATAGGGATTCAATCCATGACAAAGTCCCTGCTCTCCTGAATCTTGCATATAACCAGCCTGTATTCTCTTGTCCTCCAGCCTATCCGCCTATAAGTTTCCTTCCATGCATTACCATCTGCCAGGCTCTGTGCTGGGATTTTTCAAAACACACACAGCGGGATGTGCACAAGGTGTACCAGGTGGTTCTGGTCGGTGGGGAAGCAGTGAGTGCTTTATAAGATCAGTAAAGAGAGATGTCACCCCAGGGGCTCCCTGGAGAAAGGTTTTCGTGGCCAGGGCAGACGCTAACCACAGGGGACAGGAAGTCGGAAGCACTCAGGCAGGGCATATCAGCTGGGAATCCTTGGGCTGCAAGTAACAAAACATCACCACGTGAAGGAATAAATTGGTTTGTGTAAACGTCAAGTCCAGGACTGGGATGAGCTTCAGCCGTGCTTGGATTCTGGGGCTTCCCCACTGTCCTTGGGGTCTGCTCACTCACCGTGCTATCACCCCACCCCCTCGAGTCGGCACTGGGGAAGGAGAACCTCTCACACCGCACATCCTCTTGGCTTTAGTCTCATGCCTCTGTTGTAGCATGTTCTAACTGCCGCATTTCACAAGCTCTGCCTGGGTCCTGTGCCCATCCTAAATGAATCACCGTGCCAGGGAAAGGTAAAACCCAAGTCCTATGCCCTACCTGAACCTCACCCAAAGCAAGGGCAGAGTGAACCATGAGTGGTTTCCCAGAGCAGGCAGAATTCCATCATAGAACACAGAGTGGGCGAGCGCGATCACGGAGTTGGGAATGCATAAGAAACACGGGGTGCCTGGCGTCCAGGAAACGAGAAGTGATGAAGGAGTATAAGGGCCAGCTGGTGTATGGGATTCTCCTTGTGAATGCTCCAGCAGCAAAGTTGGACCAAGACTTTGGACTTGATTGTGTAGGCCCCAAGGACTCCCAAAGGTTCTAGGGAGGGGGCACGGGAAGCAGAGGGAGGGTGATCCTCCTGGACGATTGTGGACACGTGTTCACTCTGCCTCCCACCTGCCAACTCTTGTTCCAGGGAAGCCCATCTCCTAGTGGGGCCGGGCCCCTCCTGCTTGCCAGGCCCTGGGAGCCACCATCAACACTGTGACATTAGACAATATTACAGCAATACTTCCCCAGCTGAGCTCGAGGGAAGGGAGCCGACTGGTGGGTGGCAAGCCCTGGGCTACTCTGAGGAACATGGGAGTGATGGCTCAGGGTGAGGTGATTGTGGGTCTAGATCAGATGACAGGAGAGCTTGATGACAAGAAGCACAGAGCTCAGCTGGGAAGCTACTCTAGCAATTCATGCACAAGAGTATGGGTTTCTAGAAGGCAGTTAAGAAAGTGCAGGAAGGAGGCAGGAGTAAGCAACTGCTGCTAGTGGTGGAGAACTGAGAACTGACCACGGGGTGTGCCAACACGGACCCTGAAGCCTTTGGGGAGAGGACTTTGGACGGATGCCCAACTGAGCTAGGTCCCATCCACTCTCCCCAGACTGTGGTGCGGCCACCGAGGCTTAATTTCCCTCCATATCACTCTTGTTGGGGGAGAGCTCAGCCTGTCTCTCGCTGAGGTCATTCATGCCAGTCATTTCTTCTTGGGCAGTGAGCCTGCTACTCTCAGAGCAGCTGGACAGCGGGGCCTGTGCTGGGCCAGCTGCCTGGTGCCGCCTGAGCACAGTGATGAGGAAAGCCTTCAAGTACTGGCGGAAGTGGCGGCTGGAGAAAGCATAGAGAATGGGGGTGAAGCAGCAGTGGAGGAAGGCGATGCTCTCGGTCACCTGCAGGGCATAATCCAGGTGCTTGGTAACCCTGCACTCCCCAAAGACTTGCAGGTCCAGCAGTGAGTGCAGAAACAAGGTGAGGTTGTACGGGAACCACAGCACAAAGAAGGCCACCACCAGGGCTACGACGATCCTTAGAGCACGGCCCTGGCCCGGGGGCCTCAGCCTGACAAGCATGCAGCCAATGCGGGAGTAGAAGAAGATCATGACAAGGAGTGGAAGGAGAAATCCCAGGAGGTTCTGCTGGAAACGGAGGAAGAGCTTCCAGAGGGTCACATGACCCCCAAAATCTGGATAGCAGTTCCACACACCCTTTGGGTTTTCATGTGTCTGCACAAAGACCATGTCCGGGATGGAGACAGCCAGGGCCACAGCCCATACCAGGGCAGCCAGGAGCAGGCTTTTGGCCCGGGTTCTCAGCCTGTGGTAGGGCTGAGCGTGGACAATCTCCAGGTACTTGTCCAGGCTCATGCAGCTAATGAAGAAGATACCACTGTAGAAGTTGATGGTGTAGAGTGTGCTCACCATCTTGCACAGGAAGCTCCCAAAGACCCAATGCCAGGCCACAGAAATGCCCCAGAAAGGCAGTGTCACCACGAATAGGAGGTTGGAGATGGCCAGGTTCAGCAGATAGACCTCGGTCATCCGCCTGCGAGGTACATACCGAAGCAAGACCACTAGAAGAAGGAAGTTCCCTCCCAAACCCAGCACAAAGATCAGGCTGTAGAAGATTGGCAGGAAGATCCTGGAAAAGGCCAGCACGTCGTCCTTCCTGCAGAGCGTGAAAGTCATCTGGTCCAGGTAGTAATCATAGTCATAGAAGGAGCTGCTGTTCTCAGAACTTGCGACCTCGGTGGTGGGCGGTAGAGGGGAGGTGGTGGAGGCCATGTTGGGAGGATGCGCCGAGTTCTGGAGCTCTGTGGACCAGAGTGCATGGGAGAGAAAGAAGATGAAATCAGGTGCTCTCCACTGTTCTGCAAACCCACTTTTGCTACTGCTCTGGGAGGCCCCACAGACCCTTCACATCGAATTCGGTACCTATAAGCTAGCGAGGAAGAGCGCAAGTGTGGGGACCCTGAGCCTTCCATTCAGAGCTATGTCACCCTAGGTGGGGGGCTTAACCTCAGAGGTTTCCATAGTACCCCTTTCTTTCTTTATGGCTTCTCTTCTTGATATGCTCCTTCATTGTTTGAAAGAACTGATAATGTCTTTCAGATTTTTCTTTTTTATTTAGGGGATACCAATTCACCTATGTATTGTGTCTCTATACTCTTCTTCATGTATGCCTTATAATTATTCTTCTTTATATGGATTACATTTTTTTAAACAGGCATTTCTTTTCAGTGGGACTTATTTTATTCATAAATGTCCAGTGTGTCCACCCTGGCTTTCAATTTTCTCGACTTTCAATTTTCTCGAAAATCCCTAAGGATTTTCCTTATTTTTGTTATTTTTAAAACATTTTATTTATAAATATTTAGCTTTATATAAGGATTTTATTTACAAATACTTAATATTTTAAACATATTTTTAAAATAAAAACATTTTATCCAGTATATCGAGGTTTGTAGCACAAAGGTGTGATCCATTATCCTAAGAGACTCAGACCTATTAAGTCTTCCCATCCCCCAGTTTTTCCACATTTAAATGCTACTACTAATAATAGTACCTACTTCCTGGGGTTCTTGTGAGGCTTAAATGTGATCATTCACATACAGCCCTTCACAATCTATGAAAAGAGTGCCCAGAACACAGTAGGCACTCATTGAATGTCAGCTTAAATCATTGCTTTGTTGAGAACTAAGTCCATTGTCTTCCCACCAGTGTCTTCCGCTCTCTTGCATCTCTAACTGAATGGCACGACCAACCACTCAGTCACCTAGGACTAAAATGTAGGAGACATCTTGGATTCCTTCCTCACCCCTCCTCCCCATCACCTGCCAATCTCTACCTCCTCACTGCCATTTGAATATTTCCAACATTTCTAAGTCCCATAAAACTATATCCATGATACTCGTTTAATAGAATTAAAACAAATGAAACAAAAATACTTTGAAGGAGATCAAAGAGACGAAAGGGAAAGCAGGGGAATTGATAGACACAGCATTCAAGATGGTGGCTGCCTGAGCAGAAGGCAGAGGCATGGGGTGAGGGCCTGTCACTGTCTCTGGTCAAGTTAGTTCCCTCTGGGGCAGCGGTTTCCCAGATTTAATTGTATTATTAAAAATTATTTTTAAGCAGAGAAAGTCAAGTATCATATGGTTTCACTTACTTATGGAGCATAAGGGGTAGTATGGAGGACAGTAGGAGAAGGAAAGGAAATGCGAAGTGGGGTAAATCAGGGAGGGGGATGACCCATGAGAGACTTTGGACTCAGAAACAACTGAGAGTCTTGGAAGGGAAGGGGTGGGGGGAACGGGTGAGCCTGGTGGTGGGTACTGAGGGCACATATTGCATGGAGCACTGGGTGTGGGGCATAAAAAATGAATCTTGGAACACTGAAAAGATAAAATTGAATTAAACTAAAAAAAAAAAAAAAGATTTTTAAGAGCACCTGGGTGGCTCAGTTGGCTGAGCGTCTGCCTTCGGCTCAGGTCATGATCCCAGGGTCCTGGGATCGAGCCCCACATCGGGTTCCCTGTTCAGTGGGAAGCCTGCTTCTCCCTCTCCCTCTGCCCCTTCTCCTGCTCATTTTCTCTCTCTCTCTCTATCTCAAATAATCAAACAAAAATATTTTAAAAATAAAATAAAATAAAACGATTTTTAAGAAAGAGCCCCACATATACCCATGGTAAGAATCTGTCATGAACCATTTGCTTAATCCCATTCTGTGTTCCAAGAGAGAGACTTCATGTTCAACATTGCTCGCCTATGAAGAAGAGGGTTTTGGAGGAGAGAGTAGGAGATAAAAAAAGAATGTGTCACTCAAGGAAGGAATCATGCGTGGCCTCCAAGTGGGGCCTATAGGCGGGTGATCATGGTTCATAAACCAAGAAATACAAATCAAGCCCACTTTGCACCTCTGTATTTTATTCTTTATTCTTTGATTCAAGAGAGATTGAACTTTTTAATATGTTCAATACCTTTGTATATGTCTTCTATGAATAGTTCGTTGTTTTGATGGAAGGAATTCTCATTTTATAAGAGGTTTTATTTGGTAAGGGTTTAGTTTTTTACTTATACATTGCAAGCATTTGTCCCAAACCTTCCTGGTAGAAGTTTTGTCTCTTTTTTTTTCCCCCAGGAAGAACTCTGCAAGAAATGTTGACTCAGGCCCTTAGCTGACCCAGCCTGTATCCATGACACGGGGACCTCACAGCTGATGGAAATATACAATGCTGCTGAGATAGAAAGTCTCCCAGGGAAACTCCCGAGTCTTCCTACTCATTGAACCCTACACTGCCCTTGGGCTCCTATTAAATGGCATCTGCCAAATGTGAAAAATCACACACATGCCCTAGCTTTGCCTAGCAACTCAACCTGGGCAGCTTTATCCAGGGCTGGGCTCTGGACTGGCCTCAGGTACTTGGCCTTGTAACTTCCCTTCCTGGTCCTCCACTTCCCTCCTGTGCAGCTGGGGTCTCCTGTCCCTGAGCCCTTCCCTTTCCTGGGCAGCAGTAAGGGGCATGGCTGGTGTTAAAGTCCATGAGCTACCGGGGCTGGGAGGAGGCAGTGCTCTTCTTAACTTGGGCCTGATTAGGGATTATTAATCAGACATTTTCGCTAATTAAACACCAGCTCTTCTGGTCCAGTATTACTGACGTTGATCCTGACCTGGTTTCTCAAAGTCCCCTCTTTAACAAACAACCAAGTCTGGTGATTGTTTTGATCAAAGCCAGGGGTCAGGGTCAGTAGGCTCCAGGCATGCTGAAGTCACCTTTACACGGTTCCTTCCCCCTGGAACACTGTTCCCCTCCCTTTTGGAGCCTCTGGCCTCCTGACCTTCCACTCTGGGAATCTTTCCAGGTTGCCTTGAACTCTGAGACCATGAACCCCATGCTCTAGACTGCCCTTCAGGTACCTATCAACTCACACCTACCTGTTTCTCCAACTCACTGGGGTTTTTGGTTTTTGTCTTCACTTTTCCTTGTGCCCAAATTCATTTGGTTTATCCAGCAACACCTTGAGAGGAATACATGAGGGTATCATTTATGTACATTTACATGCGAGTATGAATTAGCAGCATGAAATTCTGTCGTGGAACTTGAGGGGAATCCAGAGAATTAAATGGAGAGGGTCGATTAAAGAGGAGGGAAAGCAAGGGTGAGGTGAGCAGAGCTTCCCCAACAACGAAACCAAGGGCACAAAGGCAAACTACAGCTTGTCTCTGGGGCGGTAACATCATTATCTTTGTGACTTCCTGAGGCTGCCAGCCTGAGCTGGCTCCAACTTTCTCAGCAAGAATCTCTGGCCGGAGAGTAATGTCCCCTCTGAGGATCTAGGGCTCGCCTCCCTGGGTCCCTCAGAGAAGTCACAATTGAGGCAACAAGAGAGAGGATATTACTATGTCCATCCAGGCAGGAAGACAGCCCATGTTAGCTGAGCTCCTTCCAAGAGCTGAATACACAGATGTAATTTTCTCCTTTAATCCTCACAATAGGTCTGGGAGGTAATATTATTATGATTCCCATTTTCTAGATGAAGAAACTGAGGCTTGAAATGGGCGGAGTCCCATTGCCTCCAGCTTCAGATCAGCAAACGAGGGACCCAGAATTGGATGGCCCCAACAATATAGGGTAGAATTGGTGACACTTTCCCTCCAGCTCCCCTTTTCAGTGTGGCCAAATCTGAAGTTAAGGAATGAGCCTCTGGTAGCGGGACTTCTGACCTTAGTAACCAGCGGCAGAGACTATCCAAAGTCATTAATATGTTAGAGCAGCTCCCACAGGCTTGTGAGAGCCAGTTATGCAACATCTGGGAGGCATTCAACAAAAGATCATGGAATTAACCAATTCCGCATTTGGGAATGTTAAGTTGGAGGCTTGCAATTGGTCAGGTGGAGATAGTTACACCGCGGCAAATGCTACAAACCGGAGCTTCCTCTCCTTGTATATGTCCCCACACACGTCCCTGAGAGCTGGTTATTAAACCTTCACTGGCATACCCCTGATCAAGACCCCATGAAGCCTGCCCTACCCCACCCATTTCCCTCTGTCCCTGTCTGTGTCTCCGTCACCTTTCCTCCTCTACGTGCCACATCAGTCTTCCTCCCCAGCCACGAGCCTTGGTGACAGGGTCACGTGTAGGTGGCCCGAGGCACGGCTGTAGTGAGCATGCTCACAGTGCAGCTGTGACTAGGGAACAAATAAACAAGCTCAAATATTGACCCAAAAAACCACACCAGCTTTTCAAATGTAAAACCAAGAATAACATCTGAGGTCACTTCTAGTAAACAAAAATTATGCTGGCCTCCTTACAATTTGGAAATCATATCCTTTAAAATGCAACTCCCATTCTCCCTTTCCAGAAGCCTGCCCAGGCCACTAGCCTGGTGGAACTCTTGCCCTAATCCCCGGCGCTCACAGAGGGGCACTCCTCAGTCTTGATGCCTGCCTCCTTGAGTGCAGTCGCCTGGTGAGAGTGGCTTGTCTCCTCTTCGAGGCAGGGGTTGAAACTCACTAGCATGGGCTGCCATCCGAGAGACGGTTAGCAGTGACCGTGGACTTAATCAGTACTGTCACTTCTCTTCATCCCTTCTTTTCTCGCCTCGTTTTCCCCTCGTCTGGCTTTCTGCCTTCCCTCCACTGATGCCCTGGACACAGGAGAGGCAAGACCCTCCTTGTGCAGGGCACTTGCCCCGCCACAGCGGCTTTGGGAGCCCCTAACCATGGAGCACATGCGGCCCTGTGCCCTCCCTGAGCCATACTCAAGTGCTGTCTCCATCTGGCACAGCCACCCTAGACCAATGTCACAGGCAGTGCCCTCTGGCCACCCCCAGCTTCCTCTCTGAGGAGGCTCCCCTAACTGCTCTGGGAGGACTGGGGTGGAGACGGAGTCCCAAGGCCTGGACTCCACCCTGGCCTAGCTTGGGCTGGGCCCCCTCTGCCTATAAATCTGGTTTTAGCATTCTGCATTTCTGGCCTAGCTGTGGCTGGAAAAACTGAAGCAGGGAGTTCGGAAGTGACGCCCTCTCTGACTACACTGTCTGCCTGCGGAAAGTGCTCTGACCTCTCGACGTCCTAGAGGAATAGGGCTGTTCAGTGGACTGGTAACAGTTGGGGATCACTCTATCTTTACCCCCTGGGTTTGAGAAAACACCAGATATTAAACTTCACTACCCACATAACAGTTTCAACAACAGTAAGAAACGCCCAGCACTTCTATAGCACTTACGATTGGCCTGGCTCTGTTCTCAGGTATCCGTTCATTTCATCCCTGCAACACCACCCTGAGGCAGGTGCTACTGTCCTCTCCATTTTACAGATGAGGAAAGTTAGTCACAGAGAGGCAAAGGGACTTGCCCGAGGTCACACAGCTAGTAAGGGCAGAGAATGCAGGCTGAGTCTGGGCTAGCTCATTAAAAGATGGGGTGGGGCGCCTGGTTGGCTCACTTGGTTAAGAGGCTGCCTTCCGCTGGAGTCCTGATCCCAGGGTCCTGGGATGAGTCCCACATCGGGTTCCTTGCTTAGCACGGAGCCTGCTTCTCCCTTTGCCTGCTGGTCCCCCTGCTTGTGCCCTTTCTCTCTCTTGCTCTCTCTGACAAATAAATAAATAAATCATCTTAAAAAAATAAATAAATAAAAATAAAAGACAAGGGGGAAGAATGGGGACTAGAGATGAAGTGACAGAAGACCAGGCTGGGGGGCTGATGGTACAGGGAAAGGAAATGCGAGCCACACGAAGGAGAACCCAAAGAAAGAAGTTTAGTGTCTCAGGAATGGCACACTGGGAGAGAAGTCACAAACTCAGTCGGGTCTCTGCTTCACTGTGCGGTTTGGGCTTGAACTTCGGGTCCTGCCAGCCCTAACACAAAGTCAAGACTTCCATCCTGGAGCCCTTGTACTCACAGCAAAGAACTTTGTGAGGAGTAAATTGTGTCCAATCATTTTAACACCATAGAGCTCTGACGGTGTGCTGGGTGCCGGGGCAAGGAGCTTTACTTCTATTGACTTATTTAATCCTCACATTTACCTTACAGATGTTATAGAAGTTAAACACTATTATCAGCCCCATTTTCTAGCTGACAACTCTGAAGCACAGGGAGGTTAGGGAAACGGCCCCAAATCACACAGCAAGTGAGTAGTAGATCCGGGAAACGAAACCCAGATTTTTAAAAAGATTTAATCTATTTATTTATTTATTTATTTTGAGAGAGAGAGAGAGAGAGAGAGAGAGAGAGCGAGCCTGGGGAGAGGGGCAGAAGGCAGAAGGAGAGGGAGAAGGAGAGAATCTCAAGCATTCTCCACTCTGAGCGTGGAGCGCAATGCAGGGCTTGGCTGGATCTCACAACCCTGAAATTATGACCTGAGCCAAAACCAAGAGTCTGAGGCTTAACTGAGTGTCACCGAGACACCCCTCCAGAGTCCATGCTCTCAAACACTAAGTCACACTGTGTCTCAAAGAAAATAACAAGCCAGTTGTCGTCCCCCTCTGCCAGGCTTTCTGTATATTAATGTACTCACTGCTCCCAACAACCTTGTGAGACAAGCAGTATTATATCCCCGTTTTACAAATGAGGAACTGAGGCTCAGAGAGGGGGACTACCTTGCCCGAGGACACTCAGCAATTGTGTTGCAGGATCAGAAAGGAGTCGGTGTAGCGGTGTAGTGGCTCCAGAACCAGAGCCCTGGACCACACGCTGGGATCTCTGCTGGGAGCCCAACCTCAGACTCACGGGAGGGACAGCTGCCCTCTTCATGCTCACTATGGGAAGACTTGCATTTGGATTCATTGTGATGTATAAAACACAATGGAAACAATAGTAACTGGGTCCTGACTTTTGCATGGGCTCCTTACTTCCCCTGCCCTTATAAGCTCTCCTGGGTCCCTTGTTAGAGGCAGCAGGTGTCCCCTCCCTGGTTTCTCAGGAAGCCCAGAGCCACATCACAAGTCAGGCAGAGCTGACCTTAGAGCCCTGAATTGCTGAGCCCTGGACCATTGAACGCTCTCCCTCTCTCTTTACTTTTTTAACATGTATCTTTGATTACCAGAGTAATATATGTGCAATGTAAAATGCAGAAATAGAAGGGAAAATATAGAAAAGAGGCTGATCGCCTCCAGGAGTAAGTGCATCTTCTCTCTTTTCATTTCCGGAGCTCTGCCCACTGCTCTGGATCTGTGGAATCACGGAGCCAGGCTGGGAGAGAGTGTCGTCTGTCCAGTCCCCTGCAAGGCTGAAGGGTCTTTGAAGTTTCCTCCTGCCCCCTGGGAGATGCGAGACCTGCCTGCTCACCAGGCTCCCTGGGACCCCACATTACTCAATGTTTCCTGGCTCTTATCAGGGACTGGGGATGTTTGTGACATTGATAAAATCACAAGGCAAACCCTCCTCCCCCAAGCTAATGTCAGTTAGTAAAGACGACATGATTTTAGAGCCCAACTCTTGAAGGAGCTGCTGCTGCTGGAGAAGAAGGTATGATTTTCATGTCTTTCCTGGGTCATTTTTGCTTTTTTGTCTCCTTTGTCACTCTCATTGTTGCCTGAAATCTTAGCACTTTAGCTCCTTGCATTTCTCTTTCAGCATGGTGCTTGGAATGAAACACACACACCACCTCCACTACCTGCAGGAAGGGTGGGACACTCAGCTTGGGGCAGCAGGGACGAATAGACAGAATAGATTGGCCACTTGTTAAAGGCTGAGTCGCCCTGAGTTGCCCTGAGTCGCCCTGGGCAAATTACTTAACAGTCTCTGAGCCTTACTTATCAAATGTCTTCTTCCGGAAGGTTCTATAATAATCAAGTGAGTGTTCGGCACCTAACTATTGGTTCCCTTCCATGCCCCAAAATAACACTTGGCTCAGCCCGAAATGGATAAGAGGAAATCCTGAGACTGTCTGGGGCAAAACAAGGGGGCCTGAGGAGAGAGTGCCGACACAGGAGCAAGAAGACCACGGAGCTGGGGAACCTCAGTGCTGGGAGGGGGGGGGCTTTAAAGACCATCCTGTCTGTCTCCGCTGGGGAACCTGAGGCCCAGGGAGGAAAAGGAATGCCTGAGGTACTCGGTTGTCTGATACCTACTCTCAGGGACTTTCCAGAACAAAGCAGATTCTTAGAGCTGGAGTCAAGGGGGAGGGACCGGCAGACCACCCCACTACCTAGCTGCCACCCTGCCACTCTGGTCCACCCTGACCCGTTTGCTCTTCCCTCTCCCCACACCTGCGGCCACTCTCTAAGCCACTAGACCCAGTCTCTCTCCCTGCAGCCCCTGGGTAGGGCCCACCGGACTCCAACCATGGCCATAAGCTACCAGCGCCAGACCTACTTGCCTGGGGGTGTCCACCTTCACCCAGGAGGAGAGCAGCGGCGCCTGGGTCCTGCTTCCTCAGAGCAGTGCAGAGAGGGTGTGAGTCTCCCTCCTCCCCGGATCGGCCCTGCACACATCCTGCTTTAAGGCGGGGACAAAACACCCTTTTATGCCTGCCCCAGCCTATTTCCCTCCCTGGAAACGAGTCAAGCCCAAAGGACCTCCGGTCATTAAGGAGCAACGCCCCCCTCCCGCCCCCGCCCAAGACAACCTAATGACTTCGGAAAACACGCGCCCACAACCACATTTCTCTGGCCCAGTTCCCGGGGTGCGGGGGCCAAGGAGATGAACAGCGCCACCCAGTCCTTCAGGTCTTTGCTAAGCAGCTTTTCCCAATTCCATCCAGCTGCACTGATCTCAGACACCTCTCCGGCACAATCTTACCACCGTCCCCCCCCACACCTCCTCCAGCCATAATTCCCACCAAGCAGAGCCCTGCCTCCCCGGAGTGTCAGCGATATTCCTTTTTTTTTTTTTTTTTT